>SNQJ01S0035104.1:103442-116808 GCA_010110895.2 Picea sitchensis | reverse complement strand
AATTTCTTCCTATCTTGGAGTTTCCAAGTGTAAGGAGTGCACATAGTCTGCAAGGTGTGCATTGACATAGGTAAGAAAACCTCAGGAAATTTCAAGAGGGATAGCATTGAATCTTCATCAGCAGAGGTGCAAGGAGTGCACAGGAAGGAACTCTCTCTCGAGTTTAGGGAAGACAGAACTAGAGGGCATCAAGCAAGTGCATAGAGTGCACTAGGGAAGTCTATTTCGAGTTCTGAGAAAAGAGAAGTGTCGAAGAGAAGACATTCACAGAGTTGTTGAATACTCTATAGGATTTGTAAGGTGTGCATTGAGAAGGAGAACACCAGGTGGGCGTAAGGAGTTTTATTTTTAGGAAAACTTCTCAAATCTGAGTTATTCGAGATCCTCGAATGAAAAGTGTGCACAGGAGTAAATATCCGAGAGGACGAAGCTCAGAAGAGACAATGTTTCTATAATGCAAACGATACCAAAAGGAACTAGGCTCGCAAGATGAAGAGTCGAAGGTCGAGACCTTCGAGACTTAGAAAATCTTCTAATTCGAAAATCCAAGAAAGATCAGGAGGAAGAGCACAACTGTCGTTGGATCAACACTGGGAGGAAAGTTTTGGATCGTTGAATTTATGTCCAGGAACATAGGAGGAGAGAGCACAAGGAGGATAGATCTAAACCTTCATATCTAACGCCAATACCTGACAACCATTGGATCAGTCGAAGGCACAGGGGGTTTAAACCCTTGGATATCCACACATTCAGGAATCGGAGTTTGGAGGAGCAGAGGAGGCTGCACCCCATACTTGCAATCACTGAAATCATGAAATCACGCCAGTATTTGGATCTGGAGCATAGTGGCCCAAGAGCCACTGGATCAAGGATACATGCACGGGATTTAGTCCCTAGGAGGTGCACAAAATATTAGATCGTGATCATCATATCTTGCGTAAAGAACCGATAGCCATCAGATCTAGAAAGAGGAGAATGAGGTTTAACCCTCGTAGAAGCAAAGGAGAGGACTCGAAAAAATCCTGAAAGCATCGTGACCATCCATAGGAGGACACGTTGCAAGCGGTCAAGGTTTCGGGAAAAAGGCTCAAAATATTTTGATCCATCGATCCAGTTAGATCATGCTCATCAGTTCTAGAAGGAACTGGGCTGTTAATCTCTCAGCAGAGAGCTTTCTTCATTTCGTGAACCGGGGATTCGAAAGACAAAGGAGCGGGACCCTTGCATTGTGATTCCCCGAATCGCAAAACCCCGAAATAACCAGGATCGTTAGATCAAGGAAGGCTTAGAGCCGTCGATCTTGTAGTAGATACGATTTCGGACTTTCGACAACTGAGAGTTGAAGGGACAAGGATTTAACCCCTCCACATCACCGAAATGTGAAACTCGGGGAGTCGGTTGGATGTCAACCGCTAGTCACAGGGCAAAGGTCATATGATTCAGGAGTGAAGGGAGGAGACAGTTGTGGAGTTAGGCCCTATTTTGGGGTTTGGTGATTCGAAGGACAAGGATCCTAGGAGAGCTCACATGCAGGAGTCTCGAAACATTGAAACATGAAAGGTGTGTTGTTTACGCCTTGGGTCATAACCCGAGGTCACCAGATAAGAAGAGGCTAGTTGGAAGGGAATCAACGCTGAGGTGTGTGTTGGTTTAGAACAGAGAAGAGCGCCAAAAAGGTGGTGCGCGCATAGATTTTCTCAACACCTGTGCCAAAGGACAAAGGGACCTGTGGATTCGTTCAAAGGGTTCCAACAGGAGCCCAAAGAGCCATTTCGTCTCAGAAGAAGATCGATCCAGAGACTGGGAGGTCACAGAACCCTGCTGAGGTAGGGAGACTGCATCAGTAGAGTATTGTTATTTTCTTTTTAAATAATCAAATCTTCTTATAGGCATGGTTTCATTTTATGGAAAAAAATATTTATAAAAGTGTAGTGCATGTGGTTAGGGTTAAGTGTAAATTTTCAATGAATTTGGTGTAGAGTTGTGATATGTTAGTTGTTTTGATTTTTATTTTTAAAGGGGCATGAAGTGAAACATGACACTTTTCAAATTTTTTTATTTTGAATTTGAATTTCAGTTTTGTTTTTCTTTTTCACTATCATTCAAAGGATAGGGGAAGTATTTGTGGAGCTTAGTGGGTTGGTAATGCAAAGGTATTGTTATTTTCTCCATCAATGTTCAAATCTCTTTAGATGCATGGTCTCCCCATGTGGGAAAGCACATTTATATAAGTGTTTTTATTGTGGTTAGGGTCAAGTCAAAGCCTTCGAAGATTTTGGAAGAATAGGTTCCCCAGTTGTGATAGCTTAGGAAAATGATTTCTTTCAAAATCCCACTTATTCATGTTGATTAAAGGCATATATGAAATAATTGATGGGGTAAGAAGTATGGTAGTGGTCCACCGTAATTTTCAAGGTTCAATCTAACAACATGTTGCCATGTAAGCCCTTAAAATTGGTGTCAACATGGAGCTAAGAATGTGGGATATACACACTATTCAAAAAACATGTGAAACAAAGAAGTGTGGCCATATTCTATGTTTCCCTGTGAGGTATCATTAATAACACATTTCATTCCCCTCCCCTATCCATACTATCACAATGTTAATGGTGAGTAATGATGCATGAAGGAGTGGGTTTTGGCACCATTCTAAGGCATTGTGGTAGTGCAATGAATATGAGGGAACATTATTCCTTACCCTCTTATCAAGCATTCCTTTGCTAATACAGGTGAACTAAAGCTCATGTTTTCTCTCAATGGATCCTTTTCCATCACAATGTGACTCAATTTCTGGGACTTTATAATGTTGAATGTGGAGTTGAGTGTTGTCAATTTGTCAATTTGGGGTTTTAAGTGTTTTTCTTAAATTTATTTCCACTAATGCTCAAAGGATAGGGTAAGTATCGATGGAGCTTAGTGGTTCAATAAAGCGATGTCATTGTTATTTTATATTTCAATGTTTAAATCACTTTAAGGCATGGTCTCTCTAGAGCACATATACTCAAACATATCCCTTGTCCCCTCTTAAGGTTTTTAGCCCCCCTTTTGTAGCACATAATGATCATGGTGATGACGATGATGAGTAGGATGATGACGATGATGAGTAGGATGATGATGATGATGATGATGCCAATGATGATGATGGTGACGATGAGGAGGAGGAGGACAACGAAAATGGTGATTATGGTGTTGACAATGACATCGACGACAATGATGATGACAATGATCATGATGATGGTGATTAAAATGATGAAAATGACGACGATGATGATGATGAAAATGGAAATGAGAATGATGAGGAGGAGAAGGATGACAACAATGATGAGGAGGATGACGATGATGATGATGACGACGACCACGATAACTACACCACTGGTGATTATGGTTATGACAATGATGACGATGATTATGATGATTATGAAGATGACGACGATGACGATGATGACAATGGAAACAATGGTGATGATGATGACAATGATGATGATGATGACAATGATGATGATGATGATGATGATGATGATGATGATGGCAATGATGATGATGATGAAAATGGAAATGATAATGATGATGATGATGATGATGACAATGACAACGTTGATGACAATGATTATGATGACGATGATGATGAGGAGGAGGATGATGATGATGACAATGTTGATTATAGTGATGATAATGAAAAAAATGATGATGATGTCGATGTTGTTGATGATGATGATGACGACGATGAAGATGATGATGTCGATTATGGTCTTGCCTTACCTTTATATGAATTTCCTTGACATGTCTTACCTTGCTTTGACAATCCATTCCTTTCCTTGACAGACCTTTCCTTGCATTGAGAGGCCTTTCCTTGACATGACATGCCTTGCCTTTACATGCCTAAATCATTGGTTAAATATTTTATAGTTGATGGACATATCAAAGGACTTAAAACACATGATTTTCATAATTTTATGAAGGTATTATATATCATCATTTATATATTATGATATTCTATTGTGTGACAAAAAATTATTTAAAAATTCATCGCATACAGTCACATTTTGAAGAAATTTCAATGTTGGTCCCATTCACTACTCATTGTGTCGGGTCGGTTGATGAAATTACAGATGAGCATGTTGGAAGAAATTCCATGACATTTCAAGAGTGTTCTGACCAAGATTTTGTAGATGGGAATGATGAATGATGAAAATGATCAGACTGCATAATGAAGGTTCATGTAAACATGGAGGATGTCTAAGATTATGCCGGGATGTCAGGAATCCTTGACTCTTGAAACCCTTGCATACCATCAAGGAATGTGTCTTGTCTAACCATGTCAAATTTTTACCTAACCCGTAACCCCTAAGCCATTGACCCTTAAATCCTTAAACCCTAATCCATAAACCCTTAAGCCCTCAACCTTAGTTAATCATGAGGAATCCCTTAACACCAAAGTCATAAATCTACTAACCCCCAAACCATCGAACCTTAAAAACTTAAACACTAATCCCTAATCTCATTAATCCATAAACCCCTATTCCCTAAGAAATTAAACATTAATCCCCTAGCCCATAATCCCTAAGCCATTAACCATTAAACTACATAACCCATAAGCGCCAAATCCCTTATCTCTTGACTCTTAAACTCTTAAACCCTAATCCATAATTCTCTTAACCCTTAATCCATGTACCCCAAATCCCTAAATCCCTAATCCTCAAAGCTCCTATCCACTTAACCCCCAACACCTCAACTAATTAACTATTTATGCTCATCCGATGATAAACCCCATTCACTACTCACCGTGTGACATTGATGGATGACATTGGTGATGTGTTTGAATACTTTAATCCATGACATTTTAAGAGAGTTTCGACAAGCATTCCATAGATGTGAATGGAAAACGATGACAATGAGACTGCATGATGAAGATTGATGCAAATGTGGATGATCTCAAATATTATGTGGGGACATCAGGTATCCTTGGGTCTTGAAACCATCACATACCATTAGGGCATGTTTCTATTCTAATCGTGTCAAATTTTAATGCATGCAATAACATTTTGAAGAAATTTCAACGTTTGACCCATTTATTGCTCACTGTGTGATATCAGTGGATGACATTGGTGATTGGCATCTTGGAAGAGATTCCATGAAATTTCAAGAGATTTACGAAAAATCCCTAACTCACCTAACCCTGGATCGATTGACCCTTAAATCCTTAAGCCCTAATCCCTAATTAACCCTTAAGCACTCAACCTTATTTAATCAATAATCCCTTAACAAAAAATCCCTAAATCCCCTAACCCCTAATCCATCGAATCTTAAATACTTCTCACTAATACCTTAATCCATAAAATCCTATGCACTAATCACTTAAAAATTAATTCCCTAGCCCATAATCCCTAATCCATTAACCATTAAACTACCTAACCTGTAAGTGCCAAATCCCTTAGCTCTTGATCCTTAATCCATTAATCCCTAACCCCTAATCTATTAACCCTTAATCCATGTACCCCTAATCTTAAATCCCCTATCCACTTAATCCCCAACACCTCAACTAATTAACTATTTAGGATAATCATGATACATCCAGTCCTAATTTCAATGCTACTTTTGGTACAATTTCTGGTGCTAAATGAGGCGCTAAACAAGGCACAATTTCTGGCGCTAAAGGGGGCACTATTTATGGTTCTAAATGGGGCACAATTTTTGGTGCTAAATGGGGCACAATTTATGGCGCTATTAGTGCCTAATTTAGCACCTAAATTTTGTGTTCGGAAAAAAAATGCCATGAATAGCTCCATCTCAATAAATAGCACCAACTTGTTCAAAAAATTGAAGAAAAATACACTAAAACCAACTTTGGAAGAAAAAAGGGAGAAAATCACAGGGATTTGTTGTAGTGCACCTTAATGTGGTTGGAATTTATCAGTAGATAATATATTATTCTTGAAACCAATAGAATATCATTGAAGTTTATCGACTCAAATATGACTCACAGAAAGAATTTGACAACCGAATGATAAAATTGCAACATAGATGTGAAGGAGATGAAATTATCCATCATATTTATCATCATATTGTGATGTGGTTTCAATGAACATGTCCATCACTCCTATAGAATCTTCGTAAAAAAATTCCAGAAACAACAACTGGTGAAAGGCGCTAGCATTGAATTTTTTCAAACTATGCTTCTCAAACTCATGGACATGGTATGATTTAAGAGCTCATGTAGCATACATGAGATCTAAAACCAAGAGAAGCTCATTCAAGTTTAAACCATGTTCATCTCCAATTTTGACTTTGTTTCGTCTAACAATTTTCAATATGGTTGTCAATTTACCAATTAGTGGAAATTATGCTTTAATTTGACCCCACACATAGTGACCTGTGAATGGGGCCAACGTTGAATTTCTTTCCAGTTTTTTCTTGTATGCACTGGAATTTGACATGGTTATAGTAGATGCATGCCTTAATGGTATGGGAGCGTTTCGAGACTCAAATAATACTCACACGAAGAATTATACAATCAAATGATCTTAATGAATTTTTTCAAACTATGCTTCTCCAAGTCATGGACATGGTATGCTTTAAGAGCTCATGTACTGTGCACAAGGTATAAAACTAAGAGAAGATAATTCAGGTTTATACCATATTCATATCCAATTTTAAATTTGGTTCATCTAACAATTTTCAATATGCTTTCCATTTACCAATTAGTGGAAATTATTCTTTAATTTGACCCCACACAAAGCGACCTGTGAATGGGGACAATGTTGAAATTTTTTCATCTTGTGCTTGTATGTACTAAAATTTGACATGGTTATAGTAGATGCATGCCTTAATGGTATGGGAGTATTTTGAGACTCAAATATGACTCACACGAAGAATTATGTATTCAAACAATCTTAATGATTTTTTTCAAACTATGCTTCTCTAAGTCATGGACATGGTGTGCTTTAAGAGATCATGTACCATGAACGAGATCTAGAACCAAGAGAATATCATTTAGTTTTATACTATATTCATATCCAATTTTAACTTTGGTTTGTATAACAATTTTTAGGCTGGTTGTCCATTTACCAATTAGTGGAAATTATTCTTTAATTTGACCCTGGACAGAGTGACATGTGAATGGGGCCAACGTTGAACGTTTTTCAATTTATGCGTGTATGCACTAAAATTTGTCATGGTTATAGTAGATTCATGTGTTGAAGTTATGGGAGGGTTTTGAGATTTAAATACGACTCACACGAAGAATTATACAAGAAAATGATCTTAGTTGATTTTTTCAAACTATGCTTCGCCAAGTCGTGGACATGGTATGCTTTAAGAGATCATACACCATGCACAAGGTATAAAAACAAGAGAAGCTAATTTAGGTTTATACCATATTCATATCCAGTTTTAACTTTTGTTCGTCTAACAATTTTGAAGTTGGTTGTCCATTTACCAATTAGTGGAAATTATGCTTTAATTTGAGCTCGCACAAAGTGACCTGTGAATGGGGCCAACGTTGAAATTTTTTCATTTTGTGCTTGTATGCACTGAAATTTGACATGGTTATATTATATGCATGCCTTGAAAGTATGGGAGATTTTTGAGACTCAAATATGACTAACACGAAGAATTCTACAATCAAACAAACTTAATAAATGTTTTCAAACTATGCTTCTCCAAGTCATGGACATGGTATTCTTTAAGAGCTCATGTATGATGCACGAGGTATATGACCAAGAGAAGCTCATTCAGATTTATACCATATTCATATCCAATTTTAAATTTGGTTTGTGTAATAATTTTCAAGATAGTTTTCCATTTACAAATTAGTGGAGATTATGCTTTAATTTGACCTCGCATAGAGTGACCTATGAATGGGGCCAACATTGAATTTTTTTTATTTTGTGCTTGTATGCACTGAAATTTGACATGGTTATAGTATATGCATGACTTGATGGTATGGGAGGGTTTAGGGACTCAAATATGACTCACACAAAGAACTCTACAATCAAACAATCTTAATGATTTTTTTTTAAACTATGCTATTCCAAGACTTGGACATGGTATGCTTTAAGAGCTCATGTACCATGCATGAGGTCTAAAACCAAGAGAAGCTCATTCACATTTATATTCATATCCAATTTTAAATTTGGTTCAACTAATAATTTTAAAGCTAGTTGTCCATTTACCAAATAGTGGGAATTATGCTCTAATTTGGCCTCGCACAGAGTGACCTGTGAATGGGGCCAACATTAATATTTTATCAATTTGTACTTGTATGCATTGAAATTTGACATGGTTATAGTAGATTCATGTGTTTATGGTATGGGATGGTTTTGAGACTTGAGGGGTTCTTGTATTCATGGTTTTTATATGCAAGGGAGTGATTGTTTCAAGGTTTATCCATGTCAAGGTTCATATGGATTAGGGGGTTAGTGTGTTCAAAGTAATAATGTATTAAGGGTTCAATGTATGAGAGGGTTAGTGTGTTTGAGATCATAATTTTGTAATGGGTTAATGCACTTATAGGGGGCTAGTGTTTTTAGGATTATAGTTTCATAGGGGGTTCATGTATTCATGGTTTCTATATGCAAGGGGGTGATTGTTTCAAGGGTTATCCATGTCAAGTTTCATAGGGATTAGGGAGTGACGCAGACCCCAACCCTGGGGCCAAGATCCACACAGGATCGTTCTAATTCTCTTCTGAGTCGAATTGACTCTCCAATTTCCCTACAGGAAATTCTTACACACACAAGAGTGTATCCATAGGTCCTTCCTGAAAAACTCACCCTGTCCAACTTAGCTCTAGGCGCGAGACTTACACTTCCATACGACCATGAACTGGTCCTTGCGCAAGTGCCTTTCGCAACTCGTGTGTTCGCGAGATGAAGACCCTTGACATTTCTTCACCAAACGTCGATACCCAAGATGTGATGCGATATGGCTCCTCCTTGTTAGTTCCCTCCATGCATAATCGTCAACTAGAGCTAAGAAGTAACCTCACTCGCAACTTGTGAGTTCGGGAATTGAAGGGCTGAATCTCTGGGCCCTTGTTTTACGAAACTCTGAGACACGAAAGTCAGAGAAGATTTGACTCCTTCAACAATTCTCGCGGCTCGCAACTTCGCGAGTTGGTTTGTTGAGCCTTTGTGTTCCTTTCTTACGAGAACCTAAAGAAAGAGAAGTCAACAGGGTGTTGACTCCCTCCCAGGTGATGAGTGTCCACCTGTCAACCACGTGGTCCCCACTTGATGGATGCACCACATGTTCACCCAAGACCTCGTCCCTCGGCCCTTCGCGACTTCTACAGTCAAAACTGATTCCTCCCAACCTCTGAAACCCCGATGTGCGATACAACGAAGAGGTTCTAATCCAACGATTGTTCCTACTTCTCACTACTCAGGATTTCGCGCAACCAAAGGATTTGGTCTTCCCTTCGAACTCATGAACCTCGAGTTCAAAAGAATGATCCAATGGCCCAAACTAACCACGATCGACGGTCTTCGTTGATTCTTGACACTAGAGCGGTGGGTTTGTCCAACTCCTAACCACCCTGCAGCTTCATTGGATTCTACCGTCCCCACAACTTCATGAGTTCTCCACGAAGAATTATGACTGTTCGATTCCTTCCTCCAAATCTCTAGCCCAAATTGACTCAGCGTTCTTCCACCTGAACTTAACTTCTATGCGACAGCTTCGATTTTTGTCTCGTTTTGAAGTGTTTCAATCTTCGTCTTCCTTTGAAGTGTTCAAAGGTGTTATCCCTCCCGAGATTTCACTTGTAAACTCGAGTCTCTAGAAGGACTCCTGCATGCACTCCTTACGGAAATCTTTCAAATACTCCAGGGTATTTGATCTTTCGACTCTGTGTACTCTCGACAACAACAATCCTTCCCCTTTCAAACTTAGTTGATAATTTCTAAGGCCTCGACTAGCCTGCACACACCTTGCACGACTTCTGTGCTTCACCTACACTTCTGCTAGAATGAGAACAACGGTATCCCTC
This sequence comes from Picea sitchensis, assembly GCA_010110895.2. Taxonomy (NCBI): domain Eukaryota; kingdom Viridiplantae; phylum Streptophyta; class Pinopsida; order Pinales; family Pinaceae; genus Picea; species Picea sitchensis. The sequence goes on along the minus strand of SNQJ01S0035104.1, from coordinate 106,820 downwards.
CTAAGCTTTATGGGATAAAACTCAGAACGCTTTTTGATGCACACCTTGCAGACGTTTCATTGTACTCCTTGCAGGAACTCTCTCAGGAAGAGAAACAATTGAAACTCATTCTTCTCTCTCAGACTTCATACATTCAACATGGAATCATACATTCAACATAGAATGACAAAAAAGGCATAACAAAGAGAATAAAACAATTGTAAGCATACCATTCAACATATGTAAACAACAAACATCATAACACCATGAAATCTAAGTCAAAGATTCATATATTAACTCAAATAATCTTGTACATGGGTTCTTCTCTACAACTCTTTGCTACAACTGTTTTCTTTTGTTCTATGCTAATGATACAATAATACAAGGGTGAGGGTGTCTATATCCGTTTTCCCTCCTACTCTCTAAACTGTCTAATATATTAAATCAAATATACCTACTTTCATTAAACAGAATTGATGTCTATTACATCTGGTAGATGAGAGTAATCTCTACAGATCTGTTCCTATCTTAAAAAAATAAATGCAAGTACGCTCATCCTAACTATTATATTAATATCTACTAATTAATTTTTCAAAAACATTTCAAAATGTGTAAAATGTGTGTTGTGCTTTCCAGCTGTCTTCTACCTTCATGCTCGCTTGGTTGGCTGCTTACGATGCTCCTGAATCATACTCCCTCGCTTGAAAATTTCCATGAACTCATGTTCATGAGCTCTTGCATGGTCTATCCATGCTTATGAATTTCTGCTTCATCTTCCCAACTAGCATCTTCAACTGGATGTCCCTTCCACTTGACCAAGTATTCAAAATACTCCTTTCTCTTGGTCTTTCTATTTATCCTCTTGTCAATTATGCTTTCCATCTGTGGATTTTCATCTATAGGCATTTGTTTTGTCCATTGAACCTCTTTTTGTTCATTTTCTGCTCCTGCTTCTTCATCTTTATAAGGGTACAAATCTGCAACATTGAATATCGCTGAGATTCCGATCCCATCAAATAATTCAAATTTCCTTATGACCTTGCACGGTCCAATCTTTTTCATCTTCATTTTGTTATATGTTCCCCTTGGGAACCTCTCCTTCCTTAGATGTGTAAGAATCAGATCACCAACTTTGAATTGAAGTTCTCGCGTGTGTTTATCTGCTCTGTGCTTAAGTTCTTGACTTGACTCGGTTGTGAAGCTCCTTCATTGCTTCTGCAAAGTCCTCTGCACTAGCACTTCTGAATTCAGTTCGTTCCGCATCTTTCAATTCAGAAACTCCCCTTGGATGCATTCCATATACAATTTGGAATGGACTATGTCCTGTGCTTCTGTTGAGTGAATCATTGTAAGAAAATTCCGCCTGTGGCAGAATGTGATCCCACTAACTGTGGTGTTCAGTCACTAAGCTCCTTAGCAAACCTCCCAAGCTTTTGTTCACAACTTCTGTTTGTCCATCCATTTGAGGATGATACGCTGAGATAAAAGATAAACTTGTCCCCAACTTCTTCCATAAATTCCTCCAGAAATGTCCTATGAACTTAGTATCCCGATCATAAACGATACTCATTGGCAAGCCGTGAAGTCTAACGACTTCCTTGAAAAACAGGTTCGCAATATGAGTTGTGTCACTAGTTTTCTGGCATGGTATGAAATGTGCCATTCTGGAAAATCTGTTGACTACCACAAATATTGAATCACATCCTCTTTGTGTTCTTGGCAGTCCTAATATAAAATCCATACTCACTACATCCCACGGCCTTTCAGTTATGGGTAAAGGTTGGTATAACCCTGTGTTCTGCCTTTTTCCCTTCGTGTGATGACAAATTTTGCATCTATCCACAAATTTCTTAACATTTGTCCTCATCCCTGGCCAAAAATATCAGCCATTCAACTTTGAGAACGTCTTGTCATGACCAAAATGTCTGGCCAATCCTCCACTGTGTTTTTCCTTCAACAAATTCTCCCTCATGGAGAATTTTGGAATACATAGTTGATTGCCCCTGAATAATAATCCATCGTGTATCATATACTCAGTCCATTGGCTTCTGTCCCTGAGAATTGGATTCTCAAATGCCTCATACACTTCCTTAAAATCTGGGTCATCCTTATACATTTCTTTGAGGTTATCAAAACCCAAAGTCTTGACTCTGAATTCTTGCATAAGCAAACATTTCCTGCTCAAAGCATCAACAACTTTGTTAGCAATTCCAGAAATATGCTTAGTCACAAAAGTAAAATTATGCATGAATTCAACCCATTTAACATGTTTTTGGTTCAACTTCTCCGGTTGAGTCACGAATTGCAAAGCGTGATTATCGTTGTACAAAACAAACTCCTTGGGAACCAAATAGTGTCTCCATTTCTTCAGCGCTTGTATGACTGCATAGAATTCCTTGTTATATGTTGAGTACTTAATCTTTGCTTCATTCAGTTTTTCACTGAAATATGTGATCGACCTGTCATCTTGGCTCAAGACCGCTCCAATTGCAAATCCACTCGAGTCACACTTGACCTAGAATGTCTTGCTGAAATCCATCAAAACCATAATTGGTTGCTCAGTGATCTTCTTCTTCAGTAGATTGAAACTCTTCTCTGCTTCTTCCATCCAATGAATATATTTATGTCTTTTCTTCACCGTATCCATCATTGGTGCGTTAATTCCACTGAAGTTTCAGATGAATCTTCTGTAGAAACTTGCCAAACCATGGAATCTTCGTACTTCAAATACACTCTTCGGCAATGGCCAATCCTTAATCGCCTTTATCTTTTCTGGATCCATTCCCAACTCATTTGCAAAGATAAAAAAACCCAAATAGATGAGTTTTGTCCTCATAAATGACAATTTCTTCATATTAATCAACAATTTATCTTGTTGTAATCTCCTCATTACTGCAACTAAATGCTTTAGGTGTTCTGCTTCTGTTTGGCTGAAAATTAATATATCGTCAGGATATATAATGACGAATTTCCCAATGAAATCCTTCAGGACTTCATTCATCAACCTCATGAAAGTACTGGGTGCATTCGTTAATCCAAATGGAATGATAATCCATTCATAGATCCCCTCATTCATCTTGAATGTTGTCTTCCATTCACCACCTTCTCTCATTCGAATTTGATGATACCCTCTTTTCAAATCAATCTTCGAAAAAAACTTTGCTCCACTCAAGCAATCCATCAAGTTGTCCATCCTTGGCAATGGAAGCCTGTATCTGATGGTAATCTTATTGATTTCCCTTGAGTCTATACACATTCTCCAGCCTCCATCTTTCCTTGGTGTAGTGTCCCCAAGGCCGAGCCCCGTTACAGATCATGTTATATGCAAAAGAATTGTAAATATGTTCTATAGGCTGGTGAGCCAAGTTTTGAATAAGCTGTAGGCTTATGAGTTTTTTT
>SNQJ01S0035104.1:47863-103432 GCA_010110895.2 Picea sitchensis | reverse complement strand
ATGCTCCTGCATTAGGGAGTGCACAATGTCCAGGACAGTAATTATTTGTGGTCATACAATATTAGTGGATTAGTGTTTTTTTGGTCATAAGGAATTAAGGGGTTATTATGTTACTATTTTGGTCAATCTATTATGATGTTACTATGTTCAGAACCATAATGTATTCATTTGTTAGTGTGTTTGAGGTCACATTATGTTCACTAGGGGTGATTGTTTCAAGAGTCATAGGGATCAGATGGTATACCATGTTCAAGTTGATATTGTTTGGGTGTTATCATAAAATAGGGATTAATTGTGTTCAATGTAATAATTATTAGGGGGTGATTGCATCAAGGATCAAAGGGATCAATGATCAAATTCTATTAGGGGGTTAGTGTGTTCAAGGTAATAATTTATTAATGGGTTGGTGTATGAGATGGTTAGAGTGTTTGAGATCATATTGTCTTAATGGGTTAATGCATTTATAGCGGGCTAGTGTGTTTGGGATTATAGTTTCCTAGGGGTCCATGTATTCAGGGTTTCTATATGCAAGGGGTTGATTGTTTCAAGGGTTAGCCATGTCAAGGTTCATAGGGATTAGGGGTACACAGTGTATAAGACCATAATAATTAGTGGTCATAGCATATTATTTTCTTAGTGGTTAGTTTCCATAATGCATTAGGGGTTAACATGATTGTTTGGTTTGTAATGTGTGAGGGAGTGACTGGGTTAGGGGAGACCATTTAAGTCAAGGTTCATGGAGATTGGGGGGTTTACTATGTCCAAGGGGGGTTATAGTGATCATTATTTTATAACATGGCATGATACTTTAATTTAAAATATATTCTTGACCATATATGACATATTAATTAACATCATACTTTTCTAAATGAATTATAATAAAATTGAAATAAATAAAAAAGGGTAAATTAAGATATCAAGGGTTATAGGGGTTAAGAGTTATAGTGTATTAGTAGGGTCAATCTATTATGATGTTACTATGTTCAGAACCATAATGTTTTCATTTTTTAATGTGTTTAAGGTCACACTATGTTCACTAGGGGTGATTGTTTCAAGAGTAATAGGGATAAGAGGGTATACCATGTTCAAGTTGATAGAGATTGGGGGTTATCATATAATAGGGATTCATTGTGCTCAAAGTCATAATTATTAGGGGGTGATTGTATCAAGGATCAAAGGGATCAATGATCAAATTCTATTAGGGGGTTAGTGTGTTCAAAGAAATAATGTATTAAGGGGTCAGTGTATGAGATGGTTAGTGTGTTTGAGATCATAATGTCTTAATGGGTTAATGCATTTATAGGGGGCTAGTGTGTTTGGGATTAAAGTTTACTAGGGGTCCATGTATTCACAGTTTCTATATGAAAGGGTTTGATTGTTTCAAGGGATAGCCATGTCAAGGTTCATAGGGATTAGGGGGTACACAGTGTCCAAGACCATAATAATTAGTGGTCATAGCATATTATTTTATTAGTGGTTAGTTACCACAATTCATTAGGGGTTAACATGAATGCTTGGTTCGTAATGTGTGAGGGAGTGACTGGGTTAGGGGAGACCATTTAAGTCAAGGTTCATGGAGATTGGGGGGTTTACTATGTCCAAGGGGGGTTATCGTGATCATTATTTTATACCATGGCATGATACTTTAATTTCAAAGATATTCTTGACGATATATGACATATTAATTAACGTCATACTTTTCTAAATGAATTATAATAAAATTGAAATAAATAAAAAGGGTAAATTAAGAGATCAAGCATTATAGGAGTTAAGAGTCATAGTGTATTAGTAGGGTCAATCTATATGATGGTACTATGTTTAGAACCATAATGTTTTCATTTTTTAGTGTGTTTGAGGTCACACTATGTTCACTAGGGGTGATTGTTTCGAGAGTAATAGGGATAAGAGGGTATACCATGTTCAAGTTGATATTTATTGGGGGTTATCATATAAAAGGGATTCATTGTGCTCAAATTCATAATTATTAGGGGGTTATTGCATCAAGGATCTGTTGATGGGCGAGATTGACCACTCATCAACTGGAGGAGTGAATCCGGTCAGGGGATGTCTAAATAACCCAAGCCGTTTGGATTAATCCACTCTGACAGGTTTAGCGGCTCCGTTGGCCAATCTAAGTCCTAGGAAAGTAAAAAAAACTAAGCTAAAGAAACTAATCTAAGTGAAAAACAACTACTGCAAACTATATACAAATCTAATATATATTTATAGTTTTACTGGCTAACAGAATAATAGTTCTACTTATTAAATATACAATGCATAGATATATTTATATTTCTATTATATGTAAAGTATTCACAAATTGCAAATTTTTAATCGAAAACCTGCGAAAATTATGTATGAATGCGAAGCTAGTATTTTATTTTTATTTTTATAACTTTTATGAAAAAAGAAATGAAATGATAGCTATCTAACTAAACAATAAAAATAACAATCTGTATTATATATCTAAACTACAAATAATTCTTACATTAATTAAACTATTAAAATAAAATAGCAAATTGACCTGAAATTATGATCTCCTACTTGTCCTGTACATAGGCATCCGCGTTCACTATTCGATGAGGTCAACCCGCACCATATTTTCCAATGCTTCGCGTAAACACTAAGCAACAATGATTTTGAATGCTAATGAAAGAACAAATGAAGGATGTAGCAACAACAATTTTATAATTTACAAATGATTACATTAAGATAAATCTCACTGTAAAGATTTGTATATAATTGCTCATTTAACAAAGAAGATTAACCTTCTGTTCATTAAATTGAAACAAGATAATTGTTGTATGTAAAATGAGAGACATAAAATATGGACACTATTTAAATCCAATCACATCAACTTGTAACAAATTATGATATCTAAAGTAGTAAAAAATTTGATTACAAATTGAAATGAACAAACTTGAACAAAAGTATGATATATTGAAGCTAAAGCCATACAAACATCCACTTTCATTCCAGTCTGAATAATCACCAATCCATAGTCTCTTCTCCCAAGCAGCAATGGTTTTTCTTTACAAAAATAATACATATATAAAGGCCACAGGATCAAACATTCCTTGTGGAAATTATCAAAGCTGTTGCAAAAATTATGGGAATACAATCTCCCAAATTCCTATTTCTATCTAAGACTAACAGCCTAATCCAAAAGTATGCAGAGAAAAATCATGTTCAAAGATGCCACAGTCGATTCAAATTTACTTTGAAATTCGTGTGTACCTGTAAATGCACAAGAATACACAATTTCATATTGTGTTTAGTTGTAAAATCAAAACAGTTCAAATTTTCATAACTAGCTACAGAATCTCATGATTCTCTAGCTAGTTATTATTGTAAACAGAATCATATTTTATCAATTAAATCAAAACAGAAATAGATGCGATTGATCAAACAAATCCTTTTATGCTAATTCAAAACAAACAAAATCATTTTAAAATCATTTATGAAATACTATACCTCGGTTTCAGGGATTCGATTCGATCAAGCTATTTTTGAATTAACAATGGTAGTGGCTACCTCTACATTTTTGAAAACAACAGAGCCTGTGGTCTTCTTCCTTTTATCATTATCTAGCAACCTATCATTTTCTTTGGTTAGCACATTTACTCGGTCCTCCAAGGATTTGATTCGGGATTGGAGCAAAGGGATGTCTTTATAATATCGGTCGAGCCACGAATTGCATTCGTCACACTGTGGTTGATCAGGCTGTGTAATTACAGGTGAAGAATTTCTTAATTTACCAGTAGTTCCACTGTCGAGTTTGATCTCGGGGTAGTTAGGGTCGTCTTTAAGACATGGCGGGAGGTTCATCACATAGTCATAGGGCTTGACTGAACAGAGGTCATGTGAGTATGGATATTCCTCGGTTAGAAACTGCTCGATTTCAGAATCGAAATCTCCACTCAACAAAATTGGTTTTTGATCTGTGTTTTGTTTAGGTTCATTACGAGCACACCTTGATACGCACACGGCTTTTTTGCCTTTGCAATTGATATCGTTGTTACCCTTACCCTTTTTCTTTGCAGACCTCTTAATAGGCTTAACAATTTCTTTTCAACATGAGTCAGGCAGGGTGTTGGGTAGGGCATCGTTCGAGTAGGTTGAGGGTTCAACAGAGGGAAAGAGCATAGGAGGGGGGACAACAGGCCCGACAAGGATTTCTGTAACCACAGTCTTGTCAACTTGTCCAATTTCAGGACTGGCAAAGCCATTCCTCAACAAGAAAGCTTCCCAACAATTGCCACTCAACCTCAAGTGATGAATCAAAATAATTTTAATTAAACAGTGGTGGAAGAGGTTGGAGTCGGATTTTTCCCTCTTGAAATGTTTAGCCATTTTATACAAACTCCGAAGGAGGAAATGTGGCATATTTAAAGGAAAATCTATGAAACTCATGAGAAACTGTAGGTGGTATAGGAAAACTAAACCATATGTACCTTCGCATGTAATGAACTACTTGATAATAGCCAACAAATCATGCCATCGATATTTAAGAGCTGTAACCGGCATGCGTTTGTCACAACTGTTGATCTTTCTTGAGGTAAACAACAGCGGCCATGGTACTTCATCAACCTTCGAATTTTTAAACCATTTTTTCCCTTCGGCTGGCAGACCAGTGGCTGAGTTGAGGAAATCCTCGTTCAATTCAAGTTGGATGTCCCCAACTTTGGACCTACAACCATCGAATGTAAGTGCAAATTGCTGAGTGACTGCCAAGTTGAAACCCTTGAACTTCTCAATAAAAACCCTCCAACCATTCCTCTCTAGGTCCTCTCAGGTGTTATCAAAAAACAACAAAGTTTGGATTCCATTGGGATCGATTCGCACTACAGGAGCCATAGACAATAGCACAGGTTCAACAGGGTAATCAGCAAGGGTTTTTGATAGGGTAGACACAGAACCATTTTCCCGCAGCTTCCCCAAAACAAGCAAAGGCAGCTCAAAATGCAAGATAGAGTGTTAATGCTTATGCATGTGAGGGTGGTGGATTAAATTGAAACCATGCAAAACTATCATGTCGGGTTGTACAATCGACAACACCTTGGTAAAATTTTACATTCAAATCACAAGTGCATATCCAAATGAATTTTAAACAACATGTCAAATGAATTATCACATAACCATTGAAAACCATGATATACATAACCAAAAATCGATCTGAATGTCAAATAAAGAAAGGCATTTGCATGATTTAAAAGAAACACCAATATGTCGAATTAGTGCATCAAACATTACATCAAAGGCACCAATATGTTAAATAACCATTATATCAACAAATTTATAAATCAAAATCATATTAACAATAGTCAATGGCAAAGTGAGTGGTGGTTTGATACATATGAAATCAAGGTATTTTAGAGACCAAGGAGTGGTAACCAGGTTTAAGTAGGTTCATGATAAACCGAATGATCATTAATCCTTTGATGTAATCAACATGAATTCTAACTGTGGGTTTTCACGCTTGCAGTCGTGAAAATGAAAACGAAAAGCAGGCGTGCAAAAAGTGAAGAATGATGAGATCATTTAAACAGTTGCAACAATTAATGAAGGTTTGAAAACCTTGTGTAGGCATCTTATGGAAAAGACAGAGATTAATATGGCTGCTAACAGGATCAAAGGTATCAATGATTAAATTCTATTAGGGGGTTAGTGTGTTGAAAGTAATAATGTATTAAGGTGTCGGTGTATGAGAGGGTTAGTGTGTTTGAGATCATAATGTCTTAAGGGGTTAATGCATTTATAGGGTGCTAGTGTTTTTTGGATTATAGTTTATTAGGGGGTTCATGTATTAATGGTTTATATATGAAAGAGGGTGATTGTTTCAAGGGTTATCCATGTCAAGGTTCATAGGGATTAGGGGGTACAAAATGTCCATGACCATAATTATTAGTGGCCATAGCATACTAGTGGCTTAGTGTATTTTTGGTCATAAGGTATTAAGGGGTTATTGCATTAGGTTTCATGTGGCTTAAGAGTCAATATGGATCAAGGGGTTAGTGTGTTCAAGGCCATAATGCCTTAGGGGTTAACATTTTTTAGTTCATAATGTGTGAGGGAGTGATTGTGTTAAGGGAGACCATTTAATTCAAGGTTAATGGAGATTGTTGGCTATACTATGTCCAAGTTGGTTATAGTGACCAATATTTTATACTATCAAATTCTTAGGTTCAAAGACTCATTCATAGGGGTTTTAGGTATTAGTGTTAATATGGCATAGTAGGGATCAACATAGGGTCAAAAAGGTCATAAGGGTCTTAGAAATCATAGTCAATATGGTTATTAATGGCCAATGACAATGGATATGGTTAATGATGTTCAAGGATTAATGATTTACTTAGATTAGTGGGTTGTGAGCTTAGTGGCTCATATGGTTAATGGGTCAGTGAATGGGTTAGGGATAGGTGGAACTAGTTTTGAGAAGGGACCAATGTTGGCTAGAAGTCTACATTTGTAAACATAGGCCGATATGGTTTAGGCGTTTATGGGTGAGTGGGTCACTAGATAAGTGATTTTCAATTATAGTTTTCATCAACCATGATAAACTATGGTTAAGTATGATTAATAAGGTCATTAGTGGTCAACCGTGGTCAACCGTGGTTAATATGATCAATGAGTATGAAGGGTTGATATGTCAAGTACAGTGATGATTTTAGGGGCTAAATTTCGCTCATGGGCTATTTTTTCATGGTTTTTCCCAAAAAAGATTCATTATTCTAAAAACGATTCGCCCATATTCTATAAGATAGAATTATTTTACCTTAAAAATCTCCAAAATTTTATACAAACTATATAAAATCCTTAGAAATTTGAATATTTTTACAAAAATATTGCCAAACATTTTATAGTTGGCATATGAAGGATTAGTAAGATTCACCAAGGTTTCTTCATTTTAAAATAAATTTCCTTCCTTAAATTCATCCATGCAAGTACTATCCGAGATATATATTTCCTAAAACTCCTTTTCTTTTAGTTCCACTTAAGACCATAACCTATGTATCATAATATTTAAATCCTTACATAATTTGGAATACCAAGAATTAAGAATTCCATCAATATAATAATACTGAAGTGGGAGTAAATACTGTGCAAAAGAAAATAAAAGAAAAGAGTACTTGGTTGGACCATACCATTATTTGAGATCTATCTCAAGAGAATCCTCTCGGAATGTTGATTGTGTTAATATAGCTCCTGGGTAATCCTTCAAGAGGATCCCATGGGCCTATATTAAAACCAACCCTTATGGAAAACCTATCTCAACAACATCCTCTTGCAATGTCAATCGATGTGTTGGTATACATCCCTGGTAACCCTTCAAGTGGTCCTCATGATACCATGATTCACATTAGAAACATGTTATCCATGGAATATATCATGAATGACATAAAACTAGCAATCAAGTCCCTCACATATATAATTTATGCAACCAAGAACCAACTTCCAAACCACATGACTACCATCAATAATACTAATACTACTACTACTACTAATAATAATAATAATGTAATTTTAAGGTCAGGGCCAATACAGACACCAAATCAATGTATGAGACCCCCTTGTCTGTGGGACAAGGGACCCCCTTTGCCAATCTTTCTAACTGCTAAAGTCTACGGGGGTATACATACTCTACCCCCCTGTGGATTTGAAATTGTGACATGTTCTAATTCTTGGACTAGTTTAATGATACACACCAATGTTTGTGTCCCTAATCTTTCGTTTGAGATTGAGGATGCCATGTTTACCCTAGGTGTTTAGTTGCAGATTCATGTCTACTAAGATGCACTTGCCAATATCATGAATACATACTATATATTATATAATATATACATACAACATATAATATAATATATAATATAAAAAATATTTTATAATATATAATATTTATATATTGTAAATATATATATATAACATATATATGTTATATATATGTTATATATATGTTGCATATATGTTACATATATAACATATTTAAAACATGTGCGTGGTATTCGACCCCATTCGACTATAAACAAAACCTGTGACACTCAAACTAAACCATCGACCCTACCAAACGATCCAAAAAGAAAGACAAAGACCTGCCACGGAGATAGAGAGTTGCGACAAGAGACACGCTAACCCCACCAAGGATCCATAGAGATAGACAATGACATAGAAACCAACTAGACCAATAATGACTTTCGGATCAATAAGTTTTTCTCACTCTATCCTTTTCAAATTTCTCATTTTGAAGTGCGCCATGGATTCTAGAGGATTAAATTTCCTGAGGGTTTAATCCATATTAAATTCTAGGTTAAATTTCAGTATCACTATCTCTATGAGGTCTGGTAAACCATTTCTCAAATCCATTTCCACCAAAATCCCTTCTACTACCTTGTATTGGTTTGACAAAGAACTTCCACCAAATTTTATAAAAGTCCCCAAGCTATTTCCCATCATTTTCAATACCTTACATTCTATAATTCTAACGGCATTCTTGGTATTTTGAGCCATATTGGTTCTGAAGTCTTTCTCTGCTTCCTCAAGTTGAAATAGGGTGACTATGTTTTTAGTACCAACAGAGAAGAACCCTAATATCATTTCTCTTGGATTATTTTTCTTGTATCGTCTCTTTTCCATAATTTAAAATCTAACCATCCTTTGGTTAGAATGTGATGTTTTGGCATATAACCAAGTTTCATATTCCACACCCTCTCCATCCAATGATACATTGTTAAGTACCTATACCAGATCTGCAAATATACTTCAATAATACCAAGAATAAACCATAAACCATTCACCATAACATGAACACAAGAAATAGAGAAAACCCTTGAGGTAGGGAAACACCATATATTAATCCTTATGGAAGGGGGAAACACCATATATTAACTCTTATGGAAGGATAAAACTCCCTCAAGCAATCATTTCAGTTGTACAAATCACAATATCTTTCAATTATGTTTCATTACATTGCCTTGACTTCTTTATATAGCTCTCCTATCTCCTAGGAACCTTCTAGAGAGCCTTCTCACATTTATTTATCCAACTATCATAGTGGTCCTTTATTAATATAGTGGACCTAGTCCACCTTACATTGAATGACCACATTCTCATATATTAAATGACTTCCACTAATAACACATAACTACATTCCCATTGGGTACCTCCCCTAGGTACCCCATATTACCTCTCTAGGGATACTACATGGCCCATCTTTCACATGTTTTGTCCTCTAAACATTAGAAGAAACTATACAATATGACCTACTAAGCAATGTAGCCAATCATACCAAGTACCCACCATCCATCTATCCCAATGGAAGTCGAATATGATGTCTATCTCAAGCTACCTTTGCACCCTATCTTTCTCTGCATCATGTTGTGGTTGCTTGTTCTTTATCTTTTCCTCCCTGCCTGGTATTCTCACTGGTGCATAAATGTGTCTATGCACATGCCCTTGCCTTGATGTGACTTTTTCATCTCTATATGATGTGGATGGCTTATATACAACAACCAGAATTTGTTCTTTTTTCTTCGAATATGCAACACTTTGTGCCTTGAGTCAATGACCTCCTTAGCTTCCCCGACTATGTCATTCTTGTAGTTTTGTTTCATCTCATTCTGTAGACTCTACCTCGCTTCCATTCAACTCCGGGACTCGGTAATAACTTCTTTGTTGGCCTCCATGGGTCCATCTTTCTACTAAGAGACACAACTAATGTGATTTCTTTTTTCTTTGTACCTCTACAACTTTAAAAACTTCTTTGCACATTAATATTAATGGTGGTACCTTAACGTATTTGATCCCAAGGATATTCCAAAACAATATTCCACTTCATCCATATCCATAGAATAAAAATATCAATGCAACACATATTTATCCATGGTAATCTTCAAATCTTAAAATTTTGAACCGCTTTCACCCTCAATATTTGTGTTTTGAATATTCTTTATTGGAACTTGCACCATTAACCAACTAACATTGATAAAATTATGCATGCAACTAGGGTTAATAGAAACAATGATATTTTCTTTATGAAATACAACTATGAACCCGTAGAATATAGGATTTTCACCAAGAAATATACTCTTTGGTTCTCTTTAACCTAATTTTCTCCATGACCACTTGTCTAACAATATTTTTCAAATTCTACATTGAAAGTCTCATCATCTCATCATAATCAAGTGATTTCCACCAAAATGCAAAGCATCACCTTGCAATTTGAGAGCCACCCAATGGTGCCAAGCATTCTCATACTGTTTTTCTTTATTTAATGAATGATTCAATACTAGGGCCATCACATTTCCCCTGTAAATAGCATCTTTCTATGAAAACCCCAAAAATAGATCAATAAGTTACTTATAAAAAATCAAGTTTTTCCGAAAACCCTAAAAAATGTTGAACTTAAAATGTTCATATCTTCACTTTAATTCAAGCTTCGCTGATTTTTTTTTTGAAATTGGGTGAAATTGGTAGAGAAGAACTCAGATATGTAATTTATTTGGGCAATTGGCCTCCAAATGCTACAGAAATAAAAATAAATCGCGCTGCTGTCACAAAACCCCTAAAATTGCATATTTTAAACCTCAATATCTTGACCTTCCAACTGCTTTCTGCATTTATTGTTTTTTTTAACTTGGGTGTTTTTCTGAGAGAGAGGAACTCGATATACAACCCTTTATGCAAATTTTGTGCAGAGATATACTGAAAATGTCTGAATGTCGCGGCCCTCTTTTTCATCTCCGCCAAAAACTCCAAAATAAAAAAATAACTCCTAGCCAAGGAGTACTGATACCAATTGTTAAGTACCTATACCGTATCTGAAAATATACTTCAATAATACCAAGAATAAAACCATAAACCATTCACCATAACATGAACACAAGAAATAGAGAAAACCCTTGAGGTAGGGAAAACACCATATATTATTAATCCTTATGGAAGGATGTTAAACTCCTCAAGCAGTCATTGCTTGTACAATCACAATATGCTTCACTATATGTTTCATTACATTGCCTAGACTTCTTTTATATAGCTCTCTATCTCCTAAGAACTTTCTAGAAAGCCTTCTCACATTTATTACATCCAACTACCATAGTGAGCCTTTATTAATATAGTGGACCTAGTCCACCTTACATTGAATGACCACATTCCCATATATTAAATGACTTCCACTAATAACACATAACTACATTCCCATTGGGTACCCCATATTACCTCCCTAGGTATACCACATACATGATTTTTTTAAATATCATCGTGCTATAAAACCTTTGGTAAGTACTATTTCACTCAGTTGCAAGACCTCCCCCATGGTTATTTCTTTACTCGGTACCAATTTAATCTTGTCTTATTTAATCCTCGTGAACTTATTTCTTCTAATTTCCAATATAACCTTTACATGAGGGACTTTCTTCTCTCATAACCCTCCTTATAACACTTTTAGACCAAGGGGATCAAATTCTAATATTTTTCCTTGGATATGGTTCTACCATAGTGCTCCTCCACCATCATTTCCTTACACCAATTTATAGGTTCGATGGGGTTCCTAATGTCATATAATCCCTTAGGGATTTAAATGACACTCTCTAATGTGCATTGAGAGTGGGTTTTTTGATAGAATTGCCTCTTCTAGATCCTATGCATTTCCTCCAACCTTTCCTGCATCTTATCTACCTTTACAGCTATGTACTTCCATCAACTTGAGAGATTCAAGAATTTTTCTATATAGCTTAGTATGCTCCTCATATGCCTTCCCCCTTATTTGACTTAACTTTGATGTGACTTTCACTTAAACTTGTAGTGGGTAAAATGTTTATTTTGTCTAATGTTACAATTAACTCCCATTCTTTAGAAGTGACCTTCATCCTAATAGGATTAGAGAAGGATGGGATTATTAGGTGTTGAGACTTTTTCCGTAGACTTGTCTCCATTCTCAGCCTTGATTCTGAACCTTTTGACTCTTTCCATTATGTCATTAACTCCTCGCTTGACCTGAAGATGGAATTCACTAACTCCTGCTCACCCTCCTCCAAATAATCCACAAGTACTCCTCCTATATGTCTCTTGAATTCCCATGTGTGTGTGTGTAGATAGATATATAGATAGATATAGTCCCTTGGGGTTGCCATTTGGTACTCTAGTTGATGGTTACAACCATCCTCTTTTTTAAAAACAAAGGAACAAAAGGGAATTTTGTAGACGGAATAGCAAGGAATTGATATACTCACTTAGAATGCTTAATACATGGGAAAGTGAAGGAATTTATTTCTCTCATGAGGGAATTTCTTATCTCATAACCCTCCTTCTCTCATGGGAATATAACCTCTTCATGAGGGCATTTCTTCTCTCATAACCCTCCTTATAACACTTTTATACTGAGGGTTTCAAATCCCAAGATGTTTCCTTGGATATGGTTCTACCATAGGGATCCTCCACCATCCTTTCCTTCCGCCAAATTATAGGTCCGTTGGAGTTCCTAATGTGACATACTCCCTTATATTCGACTAAAAGGACATTCTCTAATGTGCACTGAGAGTGGGGTTTTGGATACACCTCTTCTATATCCTATGCATTTTCTCCAACATGTCATGCATCTTATCTGCATATACAACTATTTACTTCCATCCACTTGAGATATTTGAGATTTTTTCTATCTAGCTTAGTCTACTCCCCATATGCCTTCCCTCTTATTTGACTTAACTCAGTTGTGACTTTCTCTCAAACTTGTAGTGGGTAAAATGTTTAGTCTGTTTAATGTTACAATTGAATCCCATTATTTATAAGTGACCTTCATCCTAATAAGATTGGAGAAGGATGGGATTATTAGGAATGGAGATTTTTCTCCTAGACTTGTCTCCATTCCTTGCCCTAATTCTAACCCTTTTAACTCTTTCCATTATTTTATTAACTCCTCATTTGACCTAAATATGGACTTCACTAACTCATCCTCACCACTGATCCAAATAATCTACAAGTAATTCTCCTGCATGTCTCTCAAATTCCCATATGTGTGTGTTTATGTAGATATATATATAGATATAGTCTCTTGTGGTTGTCATCTGGTATTCTAGATGACAATTACAACCATCCTCTATTTGAAAAACCAAGGAAGAGGAGGGGATTATGTAGAGGGTCTGGAAAGGAACTGGTGTACTCACTTAGAATGCTTAATACATGAGCAAGTGAGGGAATATATTTCTCTCAAGGGTTAAAAAATATTAAACTAACTTCCACTTATCATGATTATGATAACATGTCCAAATTTATCATTACATTAAATTATGTTAGCTTAAGCTAAGTCGTCATGCGTGGGGGGTCTCTATTTTTCTAAAGTCATCCAATATTTTCATTGTTGTACTTGTGTGCACTAGTTCACATCTATAAGTGTGAGAACAATCACTAGCATGTGGCTAGCAGGGTCTATATTAACTACATGCTTTCCCTGACTGGACAAACCACCATTGAAAATATTATTTGACTTCTATATAAAATAAAAGTATGTTTTCTACTTCCATTAGTCAAGTCTTGAAGTTCTCAATTTCTTAGCAATTAGTACCGCACTATTATGTTTATTGTTAATATAAATTCATTCAAAAGACTTTGACCAAGGCCATGCACTGTTTTTTTTTATCATATATTCACCTCATAATTATAGCATAAGTGAGAATAATCCCTCTAATTTGTCCCAAGCTAATGTCTTTGATAAGTTAACATGATAACCATGTTGTATTTGACTCAACTTGGTCATTTGATAAGTTTATATTCAACATTCCACCTTTGACATCAACTTGAAAAGTTGGCAAATGAATCAACCTAATCAAATCAATTAAGAACACATATTACCCAATTGAAAGTTAAACCATGATGACTTTTAACTTTGGACATGCAACATGGAATATGATATGCTCACATCAAATTTAAGTGTTTAAAATGGTCCCCTGGGTGAATTGGATGGATATAGAGAAGTATCAAGAGGTGGATTATAGGGAAAACATCACGACACTACTATTGTTTCCATGTTAATTATGGGGTTTTCCCCTCTTGGGAAGGTATGAGAGATGATGAGAGAATATGATAGTTTTTTTTAAATGAGAGCTCTCACATAAACCTTATCATGATTGCATGATTTTTTTGATAGAGTACTTGTTGGTGTATTTAATTTCCTAATTATAACAATTCAATTACCCAATACATTAATTGTCAAACTGAGAAAGTCTTGTTGTTTCAAATTCATCGTGAAAAGTATATGTAGGAAACAAGTTCCAACTAACATTGTTATCTAATCATGGAAATCAAATACTCATTGTAGACTGAAATGAAACACACATCTTGAAATAAAATCACTCTCACACTTGTTGGAATTGCAAATTAAATCACACTTGCATAAAATGAAATTAAACTCAGAACTAGATTCACACCTCTTGTAGAAACTCAAATCACTCTTGCAGAATTGGAACTATATTATGCTTGTATGAATGGAAACTTAATCTAATTCACTCACTCTTCACATAACATAAATTAAATCACTCAATTAATATATAAGCGGGAATTGAATTTTGCTTTTAGAAATCAGAATTACTAGTCTCTAGAATTCGAGGTGAGAAGTTTATAAGTGATTGCAAATTGTGTATCAACAACAAAAACAAATGAAATATCAAACACTCTGTAGAAACAAATGAAATTAATATGTAACAACAAACTAATAGAAAATTGAAAAAATAACTAGATTACTAATATATATGACCCACAACTTTTATTAATTAGAATTCAAGAATTACAAAATAATGGATGGATCTATTCTATACAAACATAATGAGTAACTCTTCTCCTGATTGAAGATCTTATTTATATATCAATCTAGTGAAAGAATGATAAGATCCAATCCCCAAATCTCTGGGTCGCTCAAACAAATTGTTGAGTTTAGGAAACCAATCGCAATAGTAAATATGTAAATTACACCTTTAGAAAACTGGCCATATCTATCAATCCGTGGCTTAATTTGGAAAATGGCCCATGTGGAACTCAATTTGGTCCCTTTTGAGAAAAACCCATGTCTGGGATTTTGGAGATTCATTATCATATGCTCACAAATTGCAACGAAAAAATGCCTCTTCTTATGTTCCATGTGTTTGAATGAAAACATTTGACCACGAGATGGAGCTTCCATGTTAGCGGTTACTATCATGTTGGTTCCCAGAATATCAACATCCCAGATTAATGGCATCGTGAGTAATCAACAACATCACCGGAACAACTTCTTGGAGTAGCAACACCTTGGAGTAGCAGCATGGTGTGGACTAGTAGCATCATCAGAACAACTTCTTAGAGTAGCAACACCTCGGAGTAGCAGCAATGAGAAACAACCATGCTCTAGATTTCCACATGATGGTATGCTAGTATGGAAACCTTGGAGGTTGGAACTATCAGTGTTTTTACTCGATAAGTTACAGAAATTACAAGAACGTTGCCACTTGAAATTTCCTCATAAATTGTCATTAGTAAAATTATGCATAGTAATCTTTAATCTATTAAAAATGAAGGAAAATAATCATTATTAAACACTAAAGCATAATTAAGCATAATGTGAAATTCTACGAGAAATTGTGGTAAATGGAGTGATGGAGGAGCGACAACAGAAAGTAAAATGAATGGAATGGATGTCTGTAAATTGTAATAATGGTAACATATGCATAGCCCAACATCTCCCCCAAACTGACAATGTTGCATGTCCTCACGCAAACCAATACCAAGCTGAATGTTGCTTCCATTATTCAAGGCATGGTACCCAAAATAATTATGTTTTCCCAAAATGATGATGCTGATAGAATATACACTTCTCTCCCAATAGCACCCTAAAACGTTTCAAACAATGGCTTCCAAAAATAGTTTTTTGTAGCAATTCATTGGAGTTACAACAATTTACAATAGGTCCAAGGAGGTCATGGTGCGTACAATGAACGAGTAGAGGAAATTTGCAGCAAGTTGCAATGAGTTGAAACAAGTTGCAACATTGTTCAGAGTTGCAACCCTACCACTGTTTAGAGTTGCAACATTGTTCAAAGTTGCAACACTGTCACTGTTCGGAGTTGCAACATTGTTCATAGTTGCAACACTGGCACTGTTCAGAGTTGCAACATTGTTTGGAGTTGCAACACCTTCATTGTTCTAAGTTTCATCACTGTTCAGAGTTGCAACACCATCACTATTCGGAGTTGTAGCATTGTTTGTATTTGCAGCACTATCATTGTTCAGAGTTGCATCAAACTTCTTAAGTCATTTTCTCATAAAATATGAACTGGGTTTCAGTGAAATTTTTCAAGAATATTTTTACTATTCCAATGCTTCTCCACACCAAACATCAAATCCATATTATGCATGAATATCGAGATATAAGTAAAATGGATGAAGGTGATGATGCTTAATATCTCAAAAATTATGAACTAGGTTGGTGAGCAATTTTGCAAGAATATTTCTACTATTTCAATGCTTCTCCATACCAAATATAAAAGATACCCACATCACATATTTTGAGAAAAAAGATAAATTGAGTGTAGGTGACGCTGCATAATTTCTCAAAATTTATTAATTGGGTTTGTGAGAAATTTTGAAGGAATATTTTCACTATTCCAAAGCTTCGCCACACCAAAAATCAGAAATACCCACATCACGGATTTTTCGAAAAAGAAAAATTGGCTATAGGTGATGATGCCCATTTTATCGAAAATCGTGCATTGGATTGGGATGAAACTTACTAGGTTTTTTCATCACAATATTATGCATTTTATGTCTAAAAATCACAAGAATCCATTTCCCAGTTTGTGAGATATGCTCAAATAAAATTGTGCACTTTGTAATTTTCAAAGTTACCATAGAAATGCTACACTTTTGTCAATGAAGAGGATAATAATGCTTTTTAAATACTCAAAATGGATTTTGATGTTGGAAGAAACCATTCACTCACTAAGCATTGATTAAATATTCTACATAATAGGGATTCCTTCATTTCCTAATGGAAAATCATTGTTGTGATATTCATTGTTGCCATACCATGGAGTGTAGCAAGCCTTCCTTTCGCCTCCCCCAAACTGAAGATAGATCATGTCCTCATGTTGCATTGGATCCTTCTCATTTTCAATATCTTGTAACTTGTCTTGTTAAACCCTTTTGATGAATGAGGATCGAAGAGAATACTCCATTTCAGAGGACGTATGAGTCACATCATCAAATCTCAGCTTGACCTTGCAAGATATAAACCAACATATGCATCATAAAAAGATCTTCAAATTAATTACTAAGAACCTTTCCATCATTAGCAACTGGTCCATTTTTCTATGGGAAAGAACATAGTTCAGATTTGTTCAATTTTTTTTTTTGGCTCAAGATAATGATAATGTTGGCAGCCAATAGTTTGCAAATGAATGGGTAAATTCCTAGCAACTTTAACCCATGAAAACCAATCCACATTTACATGATCCAAGAGCATACTGCTGCAAACTTTGAGGTCTTATTCCCAGGAGAAAGAATTTGATATTCATAATAGCAAATGAACAAAACCACATTGAAGGAGCACCCGAGATGATTACAAAAGTGGCAACAAACCCCTAGACATGGACAGTGAGCATATATGGAAAAAATCAAATTATTTTTTGAACGCATATGTAATGGAAAATATGATTCAAATTATATATAGCAACTCATAGCATCAAAGTTCCAAATTTACCATGTAATGAAGATAACCTAGAAAATATGTGGCTTCCATATGGTAAAATATGGAAATTCCAATGATTTTTCCAGCCCTTCTTTAATACTCAGTCTTCATCTGGAGAAAATAATGACATAATATTGTTCTCATTTTTTTCCCACACCACAATGTTGTTAAGGAATATGCTTGAGTACTATGTAATTGTTGATTTTGAAATATGCCCATCAAATTCTTACTTGATGATTGTTTATCTTTTTTTTTGTAAATAAAAAAGTTTTATTGCCTTAAAATTATGTTGTAATCATACATAACAAAACCATGTTTGGAGGTTTTCCACCTATTCTGCCAGACAAGTGCAAACCAGAACAGGTGGCTACCTGATGTTCTGTCTGGACCAAGGAAAAAAATTGCCACCTTTTCTGCCAAACAAATGGAAACCGAATGTTATTAGACAAATCGATAAGTGCTGACACAAACTAATCTCCCTACCTTGAACAAGAATTTAGAACCAAACATAGCAGAATACATGCTTCTCCTTAGATTTCATTGGAATGTAAGCTAGTGCAAATGAGGGATAAATGACATACCATTTAAATGTCATTTGATCCTCGCTAGTATATTCCTTGTTCTATCCTTGGGCTTTTGGGATGTTGAACCTATTAAGAAGCACAAAAAAACAAAGAGAGAGTACAAATATATATATATATATATATATTCCAATGAAATCTATGTATAAGATCAAGGAGTTATACAATAAAAATGGAGACACGTTTATAGGGAAGAAATGTATCACTGCATTATATTTATGAAAGTGGAGAATACAACCTATGTCTTGATGTTGCAAGGTCCCTTCCAATGATCCTTTTCTCCAACACACACAGACCTTTGCTCCAATTATTTTCATGAATAGTATTCACAACCTGACTTGGAAAGCTAAAGCAAAGTTATCACAGGTACAATATTCAACATAATTCTTCATGCATAAGACAACCTAGCCTTTCCCATGAGAGATCCCTCTTTATATAGAGTGAAGAGGGAGGGATGAAGAGATTAGGACGATCCCACTAAATTAGAGAAGTGAGTGAGATCCAAACCGATCGGAGGCCACCTCATCCTTCTAGACATTCCATTCTAGAACTTTTGAGAATTTCACCTTTTTCCATTTCTTAAGCATCGTCGCACCCTAAACACGAGCATCCTGCGATGATGTTGCATTCCCTTGTGGTGCAACATGCGATGACTAGGCGTCGTTGCCTCCTTAGAATAAGAAAGGATAAGATGATATTATTTGGTAGGGTTTTTAGGAAAGGAGGGATGATTCTATTTCCCAGGGAGAAAGTCTTATTTATTCAGTAGCTTCATGGAACAGAGGAGTAAGCAATACATATATCGTTGGTTGATCACAGGGGTGACCAAAAAAATGTGTAATAGAATGCCCCAAAAAGCATGAAGTTGGAACACATGACAACTTAAATACTTTGTATAATGTCTGTGTCGAGAAAAGGAAGCACATTGGTCGGAAACCTGCAAACAATCAAGCATTTACATAGTGATATATCATTTACTGAGGTAGGCATTCCTAGACTCATACTACAAGTGACTATAATCATAAGTTTCAAGTGAGTCATGGCCACCAAACACACACTGTGGATCCATGTCATCATGATTCAACATAGCCACGCGAAATACACTATGGATCTATTCTCTAATGACTCAAATTCGGACATAGCCATGAGAAATACAGTATGGATCTATGTGTCAKTATAGACTTATGAATACTCCATCACAACCTGGGCTGATATGGTGATATCCAGGGTATTCATTTCCATCATCCCCAAGTACGAATCTATCCATGTGATTACAGGTGTCGAATTCAAACATGGTAGAAACCACTTGATTATCAGTCATTAATGGATATCGTTAACAACTGTGAGGGAAATCACCTTTGATGTCAATGATCCCCAAGGTACTCTAGTACAATCCAATGAATGTGAATTAATGAGTTAAATTAGAACACTTGATGGAATCTTCCAATCATGGGCCAATGATGTGAACCCACTATTGAAAACGAGGAAACCTTCCATTGAGACATGCAAGTTCCAAGGTACTAAATGATTTCTAAGTCTGATTCTCAGATAATGAGTTGAATTCGATAGGAAAAGACTCCTAAAAGGAGGGAATTGATGTATCCCCCATCATCAACATGAAATAAGTAACATATTTGAGGTAGATCAGAGTATGAAGTGATGTGAAACTGCCTCAGGGAAGGCCGACATGGTAAAAATTTGAGGACTGCAGATGGTCGAATCGATAGAAGGCTTGTGTAGGTTGAACTTCTCTTGAACATATGAATGACATGAAAATTGTATTGGCAACACTGACTCAAGGAGGACCCAAATTATAGACTTGTGGATGATCAAATGAGATACAAATGGATTTCCCAACCTTGGTACAATAATGAAGAGGGGTGTCATGTTCAAGAGCGACTTACTGCCACTAACACAGATATATATATATACATTTCTTCCCAATTTTCCCCCACCATTTCTGGTGAGTATCTCTTTCTTTTTATGCAAGCTTGAGGAGGACAACTTATGCTTGTAATGTAACAAGATCCTTCGACTGAGTCCCTCAAAGTATTTTTAATGAACCCTAGGAAGGAGCGGTTTTGTCCCATATGGGCCTTTTGATGCTTGTTTTATGAGTCCAAAGAAAGAAAGATCAGGGGTTTTTCATGTTTAGAGAGTATGAAAAACATTTACAAAAAAATACAAAATGTCCTTTTTTGTAAATTATTCCGACGAGACTGAAAAAGAGATAAACTACTGCTCATCAGACATTTTCTTCAAATACTTTTACAAGTGTGAAAAGAACAAGGTCGCTCGACTATCTTTTCATGTTTAGGGAGTTTGAAAAGAGCTTAAAGGAGACTCCAAGGGGTTCCTTTTTTGTATTACCTTTACGAGAATGGGAAAGAAATAAAAATTTACTCGATTACATTCTCATAGTTTTACGAGCATGAGAAAGAATAAAGATCATGATTGGATTTTTTCCTAAAAAACCCTCAAACCATATATACATCATGAAAACACGCAAAACCGACCAAAAAGAGTGATCCATATCAAAATTTTGGTCGTCATATCTCTAACCTACTATGTTGACACTTTGAAAAGATCATTAGGTGTGTGACATAGGTGAAAATATTTAAAAAATAATTTAATTTTAAATTAAAATGGTAAAAATAAATTAAATAGGTCAAAACTAGTTCATTTTACTATTTATTTTTCATTTTGACCAAACTACTGCCAAAACCCCTCTTTTTCCTCTGATCTTTAAGGGAGGATTCTGGAGCACTCCGTGGACGATTTTGTGAGCCATTTCTTTGAGGCAGGTGATCTTCCTCCCCTCTCTCTTTCTATGGTAAAATTTTCTAGTTTTAGTGGTTAAATTCTGAGTTTATGGGAAACGTTTCAAGGGAAATTGTGCCTCCAGATCATCGCAGCCTCTCCCTATAGGGAAATGCAATGATCTAGAATCATCACAGGGTTTCTATAGCTGTGGTGAAATGATTCCACATTGTGTTAAATTTTTCCCCTTTGACGACCGCAACTCAAAAAATAAAAAGAGAGAGAGAGCTAGGAAAACTCCCAAATTTGGATTCTCGATGAACTAATTCATCTTTTATTGTTGTTTGGCACATTTTCATTGATCATCATGCTCGAATGGAGGGAAAGAGAGCATGAGGAGGAATATTACATTGTTGGGGATGATCCCACCACCATCATGACACTCTGGGAGTGAGTCTTGCTAATGTTATTCAAAGTGCAGGGTATGAGGGCCCAGTTAATTCTATTGGAGCACTTAGTCCAAATGTGGGACGTAAACTAACAATATTTTCATGTTGGTGTACATACACTCACTCTAGATATTGATGACATCTACTTTTTCACTGGATTATCTTGTTGTGGATACAAAGTGTCACTATCGGGAAGCAGAGGAGGAGGTGAACCTATGGATTATTATGTAGCACATCACTGCACAACTGGTACAGAGAAACGTAGTGGAAAGGTTGCCATAAAGGATGTTCAAGACTTATATTTGAGGACCATTTTCTATACCATCACTCGTGTGGCAGGGCGTGCGTCTCCTCACATGGATTTTCATAGCCATTTTCAGTATGCTATTGAGTGCATGGAGCCCAGAGATTTTAACTAGTGTGAGGGCCTCCTAAAAAATATGAAGTAAAAATTAACAAAGTGTAGGACCGCTCGACTGGAAAATTAATATATGGATTAATTTTAGTGTCCTTCTTCCTAGAGAGGGTCCTAATTTTGTGCCTACAGCATGTGGATTGGGGTGTACCTGCTCCACAGGATCCTCAGATGAAGAGGTGGGTAAACGTGATGGCATGCCATGGTGGGGTGCCAACTGTTACATATGGTCCCATATTCTTTGAGTGGCTAAGAGGTTAGCTTATTATGGTGGAGGATTATACTTATGTTGGGACCGACTTCTGTGATGATCCCGACTTGGCTCTACCCGAGGGTTCACAGTGGGGAGACCTAGGTAAAAATGACTTTTTCATTAGAGATTGTTTTTGGTATTTTAATTATGAAATTTTTATGTTATATGTCTAAGACTAACCAAGAACTCTCAAAATGTAGATGTGGCACCCTTCAGGCCTCCAGGGTGATCTCCTATCCAGATACGTGGAGAGATAGGTGTAGTGTTAGGTCGAGGGGTAGCAATTGAAGATATCAAGGAGATCGAACAAAACCTCGAGGGGTTGACTATGGATTTCCTTGATATCATTGTGGATGAGTTACCTTGGCACTACCAATGCCATACAGTTGGTGTTTCAGCATCCACTAGATGACTGCTTCAGTTTGTAGCATGGGCAGTGGTTTTCTATCACGAGTAGAATCCATGATGCATATGTATATGAATCCATGTGCTTCAAAATTTTGGTCTCAGGACACACACTTTTTGTAACTTTTGAAGTTATAATATAAAAATTCTACCATCTTACTTGTGTTTACATGTGTGTTTGGATTTATAAATGGCTCAAATTTCTATCTAAAACATAATTACCTAATGCATCTATTAATGCATTTAGATATCTAGGAATATTTTGATATTCAATGTAATCAAAATTGCTTTCCAAGAGGTGAATTCAAAAATATACCCGTAATAGTGTAGGACTTCGTATGGAATAAACTTTGTTTAATTGCAGCACCACGAGTTGACAATCAAGATGTACAATTATATGATGGATGCCAAATGAAATGGCATTAGTTAATAACTCAATAAATAC
The DNA here is from genome assembly GCA_010110895.2 of Picea sitchensis. Classification (NCBI taxonomy): domain Eukaryota; kingdom Viridiplantae; phylum Streptophyta; class Pinopsida; order Pinales; family Pinaceae; genus Picea; species Picea sitchensis. The sequence goes on along the minus strand of SNQJ01S0035104.1, from coordinate 80,420 downwards.
ATTGTATTCCGCAATATTATTAGTTTCACGACCAAGGAAAATACTGTGTAGAATGATCAACTCGTTCGTAGGTGCATACATTCCCCATGCAACAAACGCTAGATTTTGAGTACTATGACTAGCACCATCAACAAACCCAATATAGGGTAGATAGGATGCCAACATATGGAAACCAAGCATAAGGACATGTAAGCATCCTGAAGGCAGAGAAATAAACGACAAAAATCACACTAGAGTATGATACATTAAAGTAAAAAGCACTCATGCAAAAACACTTTAAGCATAGTACTTCTTTAGGTAAATCCCATTCCTGGGTTCACCCAAAGGAATTCCATCGTAATCAACCAGCGCATAAACCCCTTTATATAATGCTCATTTAATGATATAAGGTCCATGCCATATGGGCTCAAATTTACCTGCCACAACAAATCACGATCTTGGTCATACAGAAGAACCAAATCGCCCTGAGAAAAAAACACGAGGTTTAACATGCTTGTCATATTGAGCCTTGAMGTGTTTCTTTTGGGTTTCTATTACTAATGCAACATCAAGACAAGTCTCATATAATTGCATTAAATACAAGAGACATTATTCTTCRGCTGTGGTGTTGGGGATAAGTTCGACAACTAGTTTCAGAGATGGGATTTCACATTCTATCAACAAAATGGCTTCAATACCATACACTAGCTGGAAAGGTGTGAACCCCATAGAAAATTTGACTAACGTCTGATAGGCCCATAATGCCAAAAAAATCATTGTGTGCTAGCTATACTTATGAATCCCAACCATCCATCAAAGCATAATAGTTAAAACTTTGTTGATTGCTTCAACTTGGCCATTGGCTTGTGGATAATAAGGGGTTGATTTTTCATGCCATAAACCCAACTTATCTGTAAGCTCAGAGATCATAAAATTGAAAAAATGGGTGCCATGTTTAGTGATGATGGCTTGAGGGACACCAAACCTAGTGATGATATGATTGAATATGAACAGGGCAACAATTTTCCCATTGTTATCAAATGTAAGCATCGCCTCGGCCCACTTAATGAAATAATCCACTGCTACAATGATGTATCCATGCCCCCCCAACCGAGTGAGGGTTACATATCATGAATTCAATGCCCCATTTATCGAATGGACCAATAAAAACTATAGGATAAAGAGGAGAAGGATGAGATCAAATATTATTATTATACATTTGACAAGCATGGAATTTCTGAACTGCAAGAATGCAATCTTTAAAAATCGAACGCCAGAAGTAACCATCTCGTAGGATCTTTTGGGCAGTGGAATACTTGGACATATGACCACTGCATGCTCCATAATGATAGTCATTTAGTTCTTTATCAGCTTCATCGTATGTCAGACGTCATCAAAATACAGAGTCAATACCATGACGGTAAAGGGTATCACCAAGAATAATGTATAGACAGGTTTCATACCTAATACGACAATGATCTACATGAGATATATCGGGCTGGAAATTTTTGGTTTGGAGGTAAACGAGAATATCTCCATACCAAATATCATCTGAACTGATCAGAAAGAGAGATTCATCAGGAAAATAATCTTCTCCCACATTTTCTGTATCAGTCGAGGGAAGGTCACATATTAACTCAACGAAAACAAAATATTTATTTGACTTGGATTTTTCAAACTCCAAATCAAACTCTTTGAGAATCAATATCCATTTTGAGTATTTCCCCCCTAGCAATTGTCGTGTGAGAATATGTCGCATAGGGTTGCAATAAAAAATGATCATGGTTTTATGCAGTAAGATATAGTGACGAAAATGTTGGACAACTTGAACAACTACCAAGGCCAATTTCTCCACATGCATGTATTTTATTTCGGTAGTCGTAAGACTCCTACTTAAATAGTAAATAACATTTTCATTGTGAAAATCATCCTCTTGGACCGAAACCATGGTGATGGTATGATCCGAAGTTCCCAAATATAAGAAATAATCTTGACTATAATCGAGAGGAAATAATAAAGGCGTACAAGTTTAGCAAAGTTTCAAAAATTCAAAGGCTTTGTTGGCAGTGTCATCCCATACAAAATCATGACCCTTCTTGAGAAGTCGAGTGAAACCTTTCGTTAGTTCAGCATAATTGGGAATGAATTGTTGTAGAAATTTTTTCTTCCCTTGCAAACTTTATAGTTGGCGTAAGGTAGAAGGAGGAGGAAAATTCATAATAGCTTCAACCTTCAAAGGATCCACCCTAATCCCATGTGTGGAAACAATAAAAACTAGAAGTCGTCCAAACTCCACACAAAAAACACATTTATGTGGATTCAATCGTATGCGGTAATATCGACATTGGAGGAAAATGGCTCGTAAGTGTGTCGGGTGATCTTGACGACGCATGGAATGTGTCGGTAAATCATTTAGGTAAGGTTGTACAATATTCTTAATATCATGAAAGGAATAATACATAGTGCATTGAAAAGTCACACCAACATTCTTGAGACTGAATGGGAGTTTACGGTATGTGAACGTACCCTAAGGGAAAATAAAAGAAGTCATTTATTGATCTGTGGGTAAAATATTGATTTGATTATAACTAAAAAATCCATCCATCAGTGATGAGATTTCACTCCCAACACAATCGTCAACAATGTGGTCGATGAAAGGGGTTGGATAATTATATTTAGGAAAATCCTTGTTAATATCCCTATAATCAACACAAACATGGATCGTTCCTTGTTTCTTCATGACCATGAAAATATTAGATACCCAATTAGTCAATGCTACAGGGTAGAAAAAATCAGTTTTTAGAAATTTTTCAACTTCAAGTTTGATCGCAACAACTTTTCATGGATGAACTGGGAGAACTCTTTGTCGAACGGGTTTAGCATCAGGGTATGTATTAATTTCATGTACAACAATATCCAGATCAATTCCATGCATCTCTTATTAACTCCATGCAAAAACGTCACATAATTCTTGGAAAAGGGACTTGTAACTTTGGATCTCATTCGAAGAACATGAGTCACCTATATGAACCTTTTCTATAATTCTAGGCTTAATTGAAATATCTAGAGGGATGGTGGGTGAAATATTTCCCAAGTTTCCTTAATAAAAAACATCACATGTTGGTTCAAAAACTAGGAGGAAATTAATAATTGTAGACAAATTCAAAATCCGTCAGTAACTCTCTATAGTCTCAGGTTCGAGGAACAGTATAGAATGATGATTTCCATGATCCCATTGTGTGTCTTCCACAAACATAACTTCCATGATCATTTGATCAGTTGGAAATATAATTTGAAATGGATTAGGAGACATATCACATAGAGAATGAGGATAAGGAGTTTTCAATTGAATAACTTGGTAAGCCAATTCCACTGGACTTAGTGGAAATTGGTCTCCATAACAAGGACATTCTTCCAAGCTAGGTATTATCCAAGGGTCATAGGACTGAGGGATTTCTCCAACACTAGTTGAAATGTTGTTAATATAAGCGACAAGAGGAGGAAGATTGGGTGGAGGAATGGGGAAATTTCCCATTAACGATGAATCTTTTAAAATACCCACACCAACATTCTCATAGCTAGGAGGTGTTTTATCTATGAAAGGTACATTACTAGTGCGTGAATCAGAACTAAAAAAGGTGATTTGATCTACCATAACAACTTTACCTTGGTGAGGGAAACATGTCACATGGAAAAGGGTAGAAACAACTCCTCGCATAAAATCGATCCAACTACGGCCAAGTAAGAGGTTGTAATTGATAGGTTCATCAAACACTTCAATCTCAACAATAACTACTTTTCCTTCTAATGCAATAAATAACGTAGGAAGAACACCATAAGGTTTAAACCTTGTACCATTGAAATATTTTAATGTGTTGTGTGACTTGGTAAGGGAAGGAGAGCCAATGATTTTCCAACAAGTGATGGATATGATGCAAGTATAAGCCCCTTCATCAACAATTGTTCAACAAATATTCTTATTTTCCACAATTACTTGTATTTGAAAAGCTAATTGATGAGGGAGTCTTGGAATGTGATCTTCTAATTCAAATATTATCAAATTTGTGTCAGTAGGATCGATTCCACCAATAGCCTTTAACAGTTCCTTCCGTTGAGTAGGACAACTTTGAAGGACTTCAAGAGCCGACATCGCAGAAGGTGCATGTGTAAGATCTCCTACAATACTGTAATTTTGAGTGACACGAGCATGTGGGCTAAATGACGACTTACAAACAATTCCCCTAGGAGGTGGATGGATGACTGTATCAATATTAGGTTTTTCACGATGAAGAGGCCCATTAGGAGATGGAGCCAATGGATGAGGTGGATCATCATCTTTCTCTTTAGAAGGAGAATAATATTTAGTTCGAGTATCAATTGCAACTTTGTTTTTCTTGGAGTCACCAGTAAACATAAGTACATAAAAGGTGGTAGAGTGAGAGGGTTGGTCATGAATAACCTATTGGTCTTGTTGCTGAGAAGGAAAAGGTTGTGACAAAATGGCAGGTGTAGGGGGGGTCCTAGTTCCTTGGAGGAACTTAGTAAATTATGCATGTCTAACAAAATATTTTGTGTAATGGTCCTTGCCACAGATAAGAAAAGGATAATGAGGTTTTCTCTTTTCTTTATCACCAGCAGAATGATTTTTGGGTTTATCTAGTTGTTGATTATTATCTTTATCCTTTTTATTCTTACCCTTCCCTTTCTTTTTATTTTGAGATTTACAGGTGGTCGTAGACTGAACCGTATTCACCTTAGAGGTTTTACCGGGAGGAGCAGGAGGAGTAGCATTATGTACATTAGCAGTAGTAGGTTTGGGATTGGAATGATTGACCAGTTTTGGACTAAGTCTCAACATGAAAAGTTCCATTCACACCATGAACAGTTACATGAGAAGCTACTAGAGGCATTGGGGTTGGATTTGTAGACGGGCGAGGAGCATCAGGGATCAAGTCATATAACATTCCTATTTGAGAATAAGTAATATCCAAGTATTGAGCATGACTAATTGCCTATTCTTTAGTGATGAAACCTCCCATATCAACACCACAGGCTATAGGACCGATGAGTGATTTAGTAAACCACTCAACCAATAATTGATCAGGAAGGGGAACTTTTATTAATCGTTGTCTCCTCCTTCAGTCATCAATATGATCTAAGATGTGGGTAGAAGAAGACTATTTAAATGAACTTAAGATTTTGGTTCCTGTCTCATATCGTATCGGTAATTGATAATGTGTCAAGAAATCCATAGATAAGGTATTGAAATCATTGAAGAATCCTCTAGGAAATTCGATGTACCATTTGGAAACCAAACCCGTAAGAGTGCACTCGAAAATACATAAGAAGATGGAGTCATCCATTAAGAATTTAGATGAGCACCAAATATGAAACGTCATAACATGATTATTTGGGTCTTCTCCTGACATAACGTCAAACTTAGGAATGTTGCATGGTAATTTGGCAGGTATAATTGGCCAATAAGGAGAATGAAAAATGAGATCATTCAAAATCCTAGATAAATTAGGTAAATCCAAAATAGCTAGAAATGGAAACTGTTTGTAGACCTAAGGAAACTAGTAATTTTGAGGAGGAAATCCCATAGGTATACCGATAGGACCATAAGCAGTTTGTAAATAGTTATAGGGTCCATTCAAATTCGATGGTGGAGGGTTTGGATTCAAGTAGCCAACATTTGCTGGTTGATTTGGAATGCTACCTTGGAAAGGAGCATTAGATTGAAAAGCTTGACCCCATGTAGGATTTACATTGCCTGGATAAGGATTCCCAGGATTTGAGGGTAAAAAAGAGTTGGATTGAATATCCCCCCCCAAGAAATTTTTTGATTGCCTTGGAAATGAAAATTCCAAGTTTGATTTTGTAATACAGGCGTATACTTCCCTTGAACTGGGTTGTGACCTCCAACATGAATTTGAAAACCAGGAGTAACAGAATGACTCATGCCTCCAATTAAATTGGAGCTACTAGGGCCAGGAAAATTAGATCCTCTAGGTGGTAGAGGAATACTAGGCCCTCCGGATGGAACCTAGGTAGGAGTGGGGACAAAACTGCTAGCAACATTATAGCCAGGTGGAACAAAAAGACTAGGTCCTCTGGATGGAACCTAGGTAAGATTTGCAATGGAACTACTAAGAGAATTACACCCAGGTGGAAGTGATGGATTTGATCTAATAGGAAGTCGTGTGCCAATAGGGGCTTGAGTCATGACCGAACTTTTGACAGAACAAGGTGTAACTTGAGGGACTGGGGTAGAGCTAGTCAGCTCGAGAGGAAGAATTGTATGCAAAACCGTCGCACCCTGAACACAAGCAGCCCGTGATGATGTCGTATTAAACTGTGGTGCATCATGAAAATATTAGGCATTGTCGCCCCCTTAGCATAAGGCAAGATGTGATGATCTTCTTTGGTAGGGGTTTTAAGAAAGGAGAGATGATTCTATTTCCCAGGGAGAAAATATTATTTATTTAGTAGCTTCAAGGAACAGAGGAGTAATAAATACACATATCGTCAGTTGGTCACAGGGGTGACCAAAATAATGTGTAACACCAGAGCAGGTGGCAGTGAATTTTAATGTCTAAATTGTATGATGAAGAGGAGAGAATTCTAAACATGAAAATGTAAATTTCTATAGGTTTTTTGCAAAAACAATGCATAGAGATAAAAGGAAAAGGACTAAGCATTGGATGAACCAGTGAAGCTTTTGTTGGCATGAGTTCCACCATTGGGAGTGAAAATGAATGGTTGTGCATAGGTCGGGCACCATTGCTGACTCTGTAAGCCCGAGAGAACATCGTATAAAATGTTGAGATGGTTGTTGAGTAGGGTGTGCCTATGTAGCTAATATTGCATATCCCTGTACATCTCAAAGATGAGTTCCAAATGTTCTGGAATGAGGAGACAAGTGGAGTGTGAATCTCAGTCTAGAGCTAAGGAGGGAGGTCGAGCGGTATCCTTTGGGCATTCAACCGACATGATTTATTCCTGAATTATGCAAGTCACCCAGTCCAAGGTACTAGTGGTAGTGGGGATGGAATGGCTAGTGTTAGGCGGGTCATGGGGGTCTGGAACAATGTACAAAATGGAGGATAACAAAATGATAATCATCTCTGCTGGAATCTCTTCTTCTACAATGGCCATTGGAGGCTCATCATTCCCCACTTCCTGGTGGAATAGAGAGGTCAAAGACGCCTGGGTGAGTCTATGAAGTCTTCGTTGTCAAGAAATGTATTTGTAATAAGAGGGCCCACTTTTGGGCTTACCATGCTCCTGTGGCATGGTGGTGGAGACAAACCATACTCTAAGTAGCCTCAAAATTTGTAGAGTAGGGAGAACGATAGGAGAAAATTAAAAACACAATATCTGAACTGAATGGGAAGAGCCTTAACATACCCACAGAAAGTGTAAGAACACCAAATGGGCTGAAAGGACCTTGTGCGTGCCTCCCATACCCATCATCTTCCAACAACCTTGTTGCACTGAGGGAAACATTAAACCTACGCGAAAGAGAGGTATTTCCTACTGGAATGAGCTTTGAATATTTCCCACCCTACGAGAAATGGATGTGAGGGTGGTGACGTGCACAATTATGTCAGGGAAATGAATGCTAGCTACGTGGAACCCCATCGAGGGCTTAATGATTGTTTATCATTAACAATACCGAAGTGGTTTTATTTCTATTTCATACTCTTTGCAATTCCTTTCACTAACTGATCTCCCGAGTCACATGAACTCTTCTACAGTATTTCCATCAAATTGTCATGCTTCTAGAAAACACAAATAGTGCCATACATTCATGCAAATCTTATGAGCACAAAGATTATTTCCAAATAGTAGTAGATCCCAATCAATCATGAAGAAAACATATTGATATAAACAACAATTGTCCTTCAAAATACTCCATTATAGATATAAAATTCATTTTTAATATGCAAGAAATGATTTTCAATCCACATGCCATATGTAATGGATCTCAATATGATTTCCAACATCGCTCGTGCTTCACCAATGATCGTTATGTTCTTCCTTTCCATGACCCCATTTTGGTGTGGGTTATGAGGCACTATGAGTTCTCTTCAAATTCCTTCTTTGTTGTAGAAGTCTTTGAATTTGTTAGAGATGTATTCTCCACGAGTATCACTCCTCAGAGATTTCACTTGCTTCCCCGACTCTTTCTCCAGCGATGATTTAAACTCACAAAAATTTGAGAATGTTTGATCCTTCTTCTACATGAATAATATCCAACATTTACGAGAAAAGTCATCAACATAGATAACATAATACTTATGTTTTTCTGTTGAAGAAACTGAGAATGGTCCACAGATGTCTGTGTGAAATCTCTCCAGGATCACTGAAGCATGGTTCTCCTTTTCATGAAAGGTGGACTTTACATACTTCCCCATGGTGAAACCCTTGCAATAATCTAACTGAGCAAGTGTTCCCATTGGAAGTCTAGTAGATATTTTCTTTATGATCTTCAAGGCTCCATGATGAAGATGGCCCAATCGCCTGTGCCATAATTTTCCCTTGTCCCGGATCATCACATTTTTTGCCTTTCCCATCATGGCATCACAACCATCTACCTCCAACATGTAGAGATTCCTAACTTGAATCCCTATCCTCTTGACTTGAACCATTTTTTTATGTCACAGAAAAGATTTTCCACCGCTGAAAACAACGTCATAGACTCTGTCCTCCAACATTGCGACCGAGACCAGGTTTTTCTTCAAACCTGGAACATGCATAACATTTTTCAATTGAAATGGTTTACCTAAATCCCTCTGAAAGGTAATGGTACCAATTCCATTCACACTGTATCGTCCATCGTCACCCATATCTATATGCATTTTGATATCTCTCTCCTCCAAGTCATTGAAAAACTCCTTATCTCCCGTCATGTGGAAGGAAGCACCACTATCCAAATACCACATCGATCCCAATGCACTTGAAGCCATGCATGCGATCAAAGACAATTCAAGTTCAAATTGTGACAAATCCAGCTTCTTGCCTTTAGACTTGGATTTTGAATGCGATTTATTTCCCTTCCCATTCCTTGACTTGGAAGCCAAATAAAAATCCTCTTCATCATCATGCTTGATGAAGATCCATCTCTGGTGTTCCGCGTGAACTCCTCCTGCACCAAATCCGACCATAGTCGTTCCCAATCTGGCAATTTTTCCCTTCCATTGACAGAGTCTTGATAACTGTGCCAACTCTTGAGAAGTCCTAGGAGAGACAATCTCACCAAATCATAATCAATGATTGTTATTCCCACACTCCCCAAATCATCCCAACATTGGACAAACTTCATGAGATATTTTGGAATGGAGTCGCCCTTCTCCATCTTGATCTTCCTGAATTTATCTTTGAGTGCCAATTTCCTATGGTCGTTGTTGTTTTGGAATAGATATGTCAAAGTCTTCCACATTACATATGGTGTGACTTTCCCATGTAGGCTAGAGACAATTTGGTCTCGTACTCCCTCCAACAAGATCCTCCTCACCTTTTCCACTTTCTTTTGCCATGCATCAAGATTTGCAGCATCTGCAACATCTGTCTTAGGAACATCTTTGTCAATGAATTCTTTCAAGACATTGTCTTTGAGTACTGCCTCCATCCTATCCTTCCAAGAAATGTAGTTCGAGTTGCCCTCAAGTGCATACTCTAACCTCAATCCATTGAAATCCATTTCGATCTTGAATTAGTTGTAAAACCAAGAAAGTCTTTCTGCAAATTCAAATTCTATCCAATCACAAACTCAACTTCTGCAATCTTCTGTGCTTTGATACTATGTAGAAATTTCAATACAAATTATGTATTTCCTGGATTATCCTGATCTAACAATTATATGCCACTTTTAAATACAGAATCACTTCTACAAATATTCTCATGGAATTTAAAACACGATTGCCAATTGCAATATCAAGAAGAAAGATCAATCGCACATAACACAGATGTTTTACCAGGAAAGCATAAAGCTAAAAACCCCACTATCATATATTATGTATATCATGGATCATGAAACAATCTCAAACAAAACTCTAATCCAAGAGCTCTCCGTACAATATACAATCGTCTCACACTGTCATACAAAAATCAGCAAATACATGTGCCAATTTTCTGCCTCCAGACAACCTGCCTCCTCTGCGCAATCCCTGCAATGAAACCATACAAATGAATTCGAATTCCTCTTGCCTAGGATGTACATTTCTCATGGGAACATCCACTGTGTGTTTGATTTCATGAGTGCACTTCACCCAAATCACAACTGATAGCCAAACTATCCCTTTCACATGTTATCTCAACTGGGTCTCCACTGGATCTGACATGCATGTAGTTAACAGTGGTAAATATTCAGTTGCATGTGAGTTCACTGATTGTGAATTAATTAATAATTAATTCACTGAAATATCACTAGTGAAAGTTTAGTTACAACTAGTAAAATTGATCTTAACTCACTTAGCTAAGTTAAACTACTTCACAACTCACATAACTACACTTATAACTCTGTTACAACTTCAAGTCACTTAGTTACAACTAATTCGACTTCCATGTCCCATTAGTCAACCTTTGAATTCGAATTTCCTATAGCTAACTGATTTTCCATTTCAGTCAACTATTTCAAGTAATTATGAGATAATAGATTAATATTTATTATCCAATTTATTTAAGGGAAAAGTAAATTAGACACACATTTATTGTTGACTTTTCAACAAAATGATCTACAACAACTATTGATACATCAAAAAAATATAGTCTTCGTCCAATATCCATGCTCATATGTGCAAGTTAATCCATGTGAATGAATGTTCTTATATTCAAAGATGGAGAAACTTCGTTGGATTACCAATCAATAATGAAAAGTGTTAACCAACATGAGACAACTCACCAGTGATGTCAATGAGTTTTCAAGGCACAATAGTACAACCTGATAGGTACGAATAAATGTGTCAAAGTCGAGTCACCTGCATGATCTGGAAAACATGAGACATTGATTTATTACCTTGTTCATCAACGAGGAAATATACCATTGATGCATGCAAACTCCAAGGTACTATATATAACTGAAGTCTTATTTCCCAGATAGTGTGTTGAGGTCAATGCGATAAGACCATTGGAGGGTGGACCTTAATGAATTCCACATCATCCAATACGAGTACAATATAAGTGATTGTGAAGAACCATAGTGAAAAATAGAACCAACATGAAACTTGCAGAACTTATTGTGAACCTTGCCAGCCAGTAACCTGGTTTTCAAGCAAATTTTGTATCCAGTTGTGCTAGTAAACTTGTTTTCACAACTAGACTTATTTTTCTCTTTACTATTTTATTTATTTATTTTTCCTACACTATCCTACTTATACTTGAAAAATGAAATCTTCAAGTATATGAATACTTCCAATGGAGCCATATTCGAGATAGGCTCTCAAATATACATGTACCCAAATCTGAAAAAATGTATCTTTATAAATGCCAGGATTTGTGATAGAGAAAGATTTGCCTCACCCTTTGAAATCTTGCAGAGAGAGCCTTATTCCATTTCCCTATGCAAAATTGTCTTCCCTATTACTAGAATCTAGAGACAAAAATACAATTTTTTCCACTTGTACGCATCTTGCACCCTATACAACAAGTGTATACGTAGGTTGCTCCACTACAACCCGCATACATCGAGATTTGTGCCAGGAAATCAAAATTAAATGTCAGGTTTCCATGTCATGACAGGATATCTTTGATCCTTGGCCTTCCATATACTAGAAAAGTTTTGACTCGACCCTTCAGTTGCATTTTGAAGGCTATAAACAGGCCAATTCTGAGCTATGGAAAAGGGAAAAGAATTCAACTTTGAGAGCAAAGTTACTCTGGAGAAATTATTTACTTCATATTGAGTTTGCATCCCTTTGTTCCTTAAGTCTAAACATAGTTTTCATCCCCCAAGCTCTTCCCTTATTGATGGAGAACTTCATTTTCTCCCTTCTATGAGCTTGCTTATGGCAGAGGATTTAAGTGGTGGAGGCCCAGTTGGAAGGAACTTAGTTTCTCTATTCCGAACCGTGTCGACACGAAAGTCTATAATATTTTCACTTCTGGTGATCATTTATTAATAGAAATACTCTCTTCCCATCCAATTGATGTCTTGCAAATATATGAATTATTATCCATGGGCATATTTGTTATGTATATTGATGAAGTATGCTATCTAATGTGCTAACCTTTTATATTGTCTCCATATTCTTGTTTTTTCTTGTTTGTTGAGAACTTGTTGCAGGTATATATAGCTTTAGGTCAAAGTGCTCAATGGTGGACATCATCAAACATCTGGACGAGGTAGGACTCTTTCTTATCTCCCTTGCACATTGGTTTATATAGCATATTGTTGGGACAGAGTTGATTTCTGCAGTGATTTTCGTCTGTTGTGGTTCACCCTATCCATAGAGAGATTTTCGTTGTAACAATATGAGAGACCAATTTCCCTTGAAATGATGGTCCCAAGAATTTCTGGAGTATGGAATGATGATGCAGACTAATGATGGATCAAAACCAATATTCCATATAGTCTTTCTTCAATTGATTTCTCATAGTTTTTATTCCATGAAGCTCCTTAGAAAACTGATCTTCTTGAGTGCATAAGAGATTCAAATCTAGTGACAATGATGTAGAGGATCCTTCAATTTTTGGATCCAATTTATGTTCTTCACTAGATTTGATTATGTTTTCTTATTGTTTATAAGGATTAGAAGAAAGTTCATTTGCAAGTCTTGCATTTACAACCTTCCCGAGCCTCGTATGGGTTTGTTGCAATAGTGCAGAGTCATCCTGTAGTGGTGTAGGTGAGGTAGAATAGGCGGGAAATCTAGGAAAATTGTGCAATTCAACACTGTAAGCATATTGTACTTCTTTATTATGGTTAGGGTGGGGGGTGGTTTGAACAAGAATTTGTGTAGGTCATGGAGGAGTTAGATGAGAAGGTAAATGTAGCAGGTGTAGCTAATTGATTTCTATTGTTGATCTTGATGTGCAAGTAGGATGTAATGATCCCAAGCCAAATTCTTTCTTGGAATCACTCACTACTACTGATTTATTGAGTTATTAAGTGCATACAAGATTCATCAACACATGGAGATCACAATATATTCAAGATGTAGAAGCACAAGCAAAGATCTGACCTTTTATTATGAGCAATGTAAGATCAATTAATAAAAAGGTCAGATCTTTTTATTATGAGCAATGTAAGATCAATACAATAGATGGTCGATCCGACATAAACCTCAGATGGTCGTGACAAGCAATAGATATGGGGAGCCGCTACAAAATGCTCCCACTAATACAAAAATAATGCCTCCAAAGGATGAATAAGAAAATGAAGATCAATACAAGTAGATCCGAATGCCAAACCCTCCAACTGAAGAATACCACGCTCCAATAAAAGGATAAAACCCTCAATAACTCTCTACCACGCCAAACGCGTGTCCAATCAACTTAAGAAATATGCCAATTGATAGATCGGGTAACCCAAGTATGAAAACCCAAATGTCCAAATTCCTAAATCCACTCTCAAACTCAGATCTAATTCTCCAAATAATGGTGTGCCCCACTAGATGAACGAAACCCTAGTCGGGTTTGGACTCGGCTTTTGAAGGAGATATCCAAATGATCCAAACTTCCAAGAATATAGATCGGGTGATGGTAAGAACAACCCGTGCCCGGTCTCTAAGATCCCTTCAATCAATCGGGATCCGGAATCTCCACCTATGGTGCACCCCACCGATGACCGAACCCTAGCTAGTTCGGTCTCGATGAAGGAGGCCTCCAAATGCTATGAAACTCTCCAGAATATAGATCGGGCTATGAGAATTCTCCCATGGGATTCTCATATCTCAAGCAGATCTCCTTGGATATGAGTTTTACTGAATCACCTGACATCCCCTATGGCTCCAAGACATCCCAATCTACGGATAAATGTAGAATGATGATAACCCTCCGTGAAAATCCCTCAAACCGATGGTCCCAAAGCCACTTTCCTAAGCACTAGATGGAGATGGGGTTGGGAGACTCCTCAGAATGGTGTGGAGGAGTCTTTCATCCCCTCGACCAAGCTTCAGAACAAGGTGAGTGGATATTTCACCACCGAAGTTTCTCACAAGGGTTTGTACAGAAAACCCCCAAACCAAATGCTCAAGAGCAATAGCAAATGCTAATCCAAAACCATAATGTGTAATAGGTGCACCTTGTTCTTACTTATATTCTTCCTTCTAATTCTCTCAAGGAGTTAGGTTAACTCCCCGTGGTTAATCTTCATTCTTCCGCTGGAGCTCCTTTCCTTTTCCTTCTTAAGTCAACTTAAAATATATAACTTTTAACTTCTTGATCTTTACCCCTTCAAGCAGGGGAGGACTATGACCTAGGTGGGTGCCTAGGACACCGAAGCCCTCTATTACCTTCTCTAAGAGGTGGGGGACATTGCTACCGCCGCTTGAAATTGCTTCTGTCCCTCAAGCAATTCCAAACCTCGCTTGCTCCCCGCCTCCCAAGTGGCATCTCCTCAATGGAAACTTCTTCCACTCACCGTGATACTTCCTTGATGCTTCGCCGAGCCTCTTCTCTCAACTTCTAACACCTCCTCTGAATCAAAACAAGTTGTCCTCCTCATCCATGGAGGTACGCCCTCAATAGGCCCTGGACATGTTGACCAGAGCTTCAAGGTATTACGAGACATGGAAGACGCTAGAATTTTGATACCCTCGCGGGAAGCTCCATCTTATAAGCTACTACCCCTATCCTCTTTTTGACTATGTAAGGTCCAAAGAAACATGGTTACGCCCGGCCCGGCTTCTTTTAATGGATACCGCCTCGTATGGTTGCAACCTCAAATAGACTAAATCACCAACCTCAAAGGTAACGACCAACTCTATGCTTGTCCGCTTGACCTTTGTCGTGGTTTTGCGCCTCAGAAATGATCTTTCAATTCCCCGAGAATGTCTTTGGTCACAGATCCACCTCGTAATTTCATCGGAGCCTCCCCGGCTGGCCACCACAAATGCACTCACAAATGATAAAGGATCATATCTTTATATACTGCTGACATGCCAATGGACATATGTTGCGGTGTTGTATAATATTCTCCCAAAATGTAAATCCACCCGGACTCCATGCTGTTCACATTGCAGTTTCTGGTAAGTAACCTTCCACCCATTTGTTGACTATCTCATCACCATCCGCCCCCAGGTGATAGCTAGTACTGTGAGTCAATGTTGTACCCACTAATTCTAACAACTCCTGCCAAAACGTACACATGAATACATGTTATCCCCACACGATGATGGTTTTGCAGGTCGTAGTCTCAACACCTTCAAAATAATTCGCCACCAGGTTGTAATCAAGTCTGGGGCTATGGGAAAAAAAGTGTGCAAACTTCATCAACTCTATCTACCACTACTTAAATGTAAATTCTTCCTGCTCAAGCAACCCTAAGTGATGAAATCCATGGATATACTTTCCCACTCGCTCGAATAGGTAAGGGTTGCAACAGCCCTATAGGAGCAGCGCAGGCTCATCCTTGTTTTCTTGGTACGTAGTGCATTCTTTGACATGATCCATCACATCTTCCTTGAGGCATCTTACGCAAAACATTCACCTTCCTCGGTGATGTCTTTACCGATGCCATGATGCCCCCGCCATCGGTGAGTTATGACATGCATGCAGGATTCTAGCTTTGGACAAATTGATCCAGAAATCCAGCATCCGGCCCTTGTAATAAATGTATCATTTATGACCCCGTTGTCATCCCCAGATTTGCCCATCCAACACCGGGACAGTTTAACCGGATCCTTGGCATATTCCACTATCAAGTGATACTTCCAAATGGACCACATACCGCATTACGGAAAATGGATGGCCTCTCGGATAATGCATCTACCATCGCTATTGTTTTTCCCTTTGACTAATTCAATGTCAAAAGTCATAGGCTTGAATTTTGCTTTACCCATTTTGTTGTCTTTCATTCAAATCCTTCGGCTCCAATAGATATTTAAGACTGGCATGGTCTAATTTGACTACAAACCTTGCACCCACCAAAATATTGCCTGAATTTTGGCTAGTGCATGCATGATAGCCAAAGATTTCCTTTGTCATAAATGTTGTAGAGTTGTGACTTCTGAAGTTCGACTATAGGCAAGGGGTGCCTGTTCTGCATCAACATCGCCCCTATACCTTCCCTCGAGGCATCACACTCCAAAGTGAAGGGTATGCCGAATCAAGAAGAGCTAGAACTCAAGGTAAAGCTCACACCTTTCTACTCTTTCTCCATCGCGGACTTGGGCCTCTACTCTCCATTTGAAGGACCCCTTTGGTCAGGTCAATAAGGTACACAGTTAGGAAAACCCTTTGACAAATTTCCTAGTATGTGCATAGGCCCAAGAATCCTCACTGGGAGTGTTTTTGGAGTAGGCCATTCCCTAATGGTCGTTATTTTCTCCTCGTGTACCTGTAGAAAATTCCTTTTTTCCTCATGATGTGTCCCAAGTAAAGCACTTCATTATTCCAAACTCACACTTGATTCCTTTTGAAGCGTGATAGTGATTGTTCTTCCATGATTGAAAGGATTTTGGTCCACATGTCGGTTGTGTTCCTCCCAGGTCTTGTAAATGAGCAAGTCATCAAAAGAATACCAACAAGTGTTTTCAAACCGCTTGTTGAACACATGGTTCATGCAAGACCTAAATGTGGTCAGGCATTGGTTAGCCCAAAGGGCACGCTAAAACCGTAATGGCCATAGTGACACCTAAAGGTTGTTTTTGAGATGTCCTCCTCCCTCATCTTGATTTACGTGCCCGAGCGAAGATCAATTTTGCGGGAAATATATAGCCCATGTTCTCATCCAAATAAATTCATCAAATCCTGGGTATAGGTTACCTGTTTTTTATTGTCTTTTATTCAAAGTCCTGAAGTCAATGCACATTCTCATCGCTCCATCCTTCTTCACTAAGACTACCACAAAGCAAATGGGCTTGAACTTGGTCTGATGTGGTGTTCCATGTCTGTAGCTCCTTGATGGACTTCTATCTCATCTTTTTATACTTTGGGATGCCTATAGGGTGTGTGGTGATAAATAAAGTTAGCCCCCGCTTAGCTCCGATGATGTGCCTAAAACTCGGGTCTGGTGGCACACCTCGAGGAATCGCCCCCAACACTTTATGGTGCTTATCAAGGATTCTTTTGATCTTTGGTGCGTAATGCACCTTTCCCTTCTCATCCACCCGTGTGGTGATTCCATATTCCTCGGCCACAGATACAATTTCTTTTCCCTTCTCAAGATGGCTCTCATCCCTCTTGGTCAGGACCACTCGCACTCTGCCATGCCTCTAAGCACAACCTTTCGTCTCCTCCTTCCTCCACAAAGGACATTTCCATGGTCTTGTAATTTTGTGGTGATGGGTCCTAAAGTGCCGGTTGACTACACCCTAGGATGATGTTGGTATCGAAGATCCATCACATACACATCCCCAATCCAACTCATGCCTTCTCAAGGTAAGATTTCTATACCTGCATGTATCTCAGCATAAGGCATAGTACTACCACTCATACCCACTTCAATCCTTCAAACTCTATCATCAGGTATGTGCCTCCTTCAAGAATGTTTATCAATAAAATTGTGGAAGCTCCCATGAATCGTAACCGACACTCGGGCTCCCAAGACCCTCTCATCCTCGGCGTATTGAACTTTGGTACTTCAATGATAGATGCCAAATTTAGCTCTTCCAACAAGACAGCCTAGTTCTCGAACTCTTCTAACGCCGTCGTTTTGTATTTGACCATACTCATCCTCTTCTTCATCATCCTAAGTGACTTCAATGTAATGTACCCGTCCTCATCCCATGCACTTGTGTGAGGGGATTCCATGGCTCCTTGCATGTGAAGCGTAGTTGCTTCTCGCCTCCTAGTGTTGTCATCTATTCTTCCAATGCCCTTGTCTAACCCCATTGGGTCACGCCCTCCTGGGTTTATTGAGGCCTTGATCTCTTCCACCACTAAGAGGTGGTTTGGTATGAATTTTGGTTTAGCAAATGGACCCAGATCCCTCGTCTTCAAAATGGCTTCCCTCAGAGAATGGTAGGCTTGAAGGTCTTAACCCAACCCTTCAAGGGTTCCATCAATCCTTCAGAAAGAGCATCATGAGCCCGTTGGGGACATATCTTGCACCATCAATGCCAACCCCTGGAACTCATCAATGTATGCCTCAGCCATACCTTTTTTCTGGAGTTGGGTGAGCTCCCGAGGTAACTCAGGATCCCTAGATCAAATATATCAATGAGCCTCTGAGTGAATTCCATATAGGATACAATCTGGTGCCAGGTCCAAGTGTGGTGAGCCCATGGTACCACCGTCGTGGGCCTTTAAGCATCCAAGTACATAGTGGCAAACTTGATGGCCTCCATCTCTCTCATGGGGTTAAGCCGCAGGTAAGTATCCAAATGACTCCATGTTTCAGGTTGTCATCTTAGCCGGCATTTCATCAAAGTATGGAATCTCTATCTTCCCGCCCTTCACTAAAAGTCAAAGTTGCCCCTATGGTTCGTCATAGGCTGGTTTCTAAACCTGAGATGACAATACTGGTCTAGGGAAATCTATCTTTGAACTTTCATATACAAGATGTAGTATTCCCTGGTACTCAACAGCACAAAATATTCAACCTCGTCATGCTCTTGCTCATCTCAGAATGTGGGCATGTATGGTATGGGGTTAGCTCGGCTACCCTCGAAGTTTTGTCCTAGTGGTTCATCTGTGAAAACTAGCACGTATGGCCTGGCGATTGGTCCTGCTACCCATCGCCCATGGAATGTGCCACCTCCCAAGACTTCCTTCTTCGATCCCGGTGCTTCTCCGGTTGTTCCGCCTTCCTCATGGGTCTTAATTGCACTTCCACCTCCTTTTTCCCATACATATCGTGATCTTTGCCTCGATGGGTTACTTGCATGAAAAGGTCAGTTATCCCTCGCTTGTCTTCATTCTGCCTCGTGACTTTCATCAACTTTCTTCAAGGTTTCGTAGATTTCGGCATGTCCCCTTCTTTTGGTTTCATGATACTCATCCAGTTGTCGGACCAATGTGCTTTTTTTGCGGTTCATGTTTTGTTGGAAATTATCAAATCTAGTTACTAAGAGAGCCAACCCCCGAGGCTCATGGTCATCTCCTCAATCTCTTCTAAATTTGGCGTGTCATTGTTGTTTATCTCTTCACCCATACCACCAGACAGATGCACCTATCTCCATTGTGTTTGAGGATCAAGGCTCGATATACTTGACTGTAATGATCCTAAGCCAATTCTTTTCTTGAATCACTAACTACTACTCATTTATTGAGTTATTATGCATACAAGATTCATCAACAAATGGAGATCACAATATTCAAGATGTATGGCACAAGCAAAGATCCGACCTTTATTATGAGCAATGTAAGATCAATATTATAGATACGATCCGCATAAACCTCAGATGTTCGGACAAGCAATAGATATGAGCCGCTACAAAATGCTCCCCCTAATACAAAATACGCTCCAGTAATGGGACACAAGAAATGAAGATCAATACAAGGCATTTGAATGCCAAACTCTGCAACAAGATCTGCCACTTCCAATAAGGCCGGTAAACCCTAATAATCCCTACCGCTACCAAAAGTGTCACCATTCTAATAAATTTACAAATGATAGTTCGGGCAACTGCAAGGAAAACCCGATGTCCAAATTCCCAAATCCACTCTCAAACTTCAGAGATCTAAATTCTCCATTGAATGGTGCCCCATCGATGATCAAACCCTAGCCGGTTTTGACTCGATATGAAGGAGATCAAATGCTCGAAAATCTCCAAGAATATAGATCTGGGTGATGGTAAGAACAACCCAAAAGTTCAATCTCTAAGAGATCCCTCTCAATCACTATTATGGATCTGAAATTTCCATCAATGGTGTGCACCCCACTGATGATCAAAACCTCTAGCGTGTTCCTGGGACCTGATGAAGGAGGCTCCCAAATGCTATGAAACTCTCCAGAATATAGATCGGGCTATGAGAACCCTGTGGGAGAAGTTTCAGGCTCAGATCTCAAGCAGATCTCCCTAGATCTGAGTTTTACTAAATCATCGGACGTCCCCTATGGCTCCAAGACGCCCCAATCTGCAGACAAATGTAGAATGATGATAACCCTCCAGAAAATCCCTCAAACGGATGGTCCTGCACCTTCTGAAGCACTAGATGGAGATGGGCTGAGACTAGAATGGTGTGGAGGAGTCTTTCATCCCCGATACCAAGCTGCGGAACAAGGTGAGTGTATATTTCACCACTGAGTTGCTCACAAGGGTTTGTACAGCAAACCCCCAAACTGAATGCTCAAGAGCAATAGCAAATGCTAATCCAAAACCAGAATGCGTAATAGGTGCACCCTAGCCTCTTACTTATACTTTTCCTTCTAATTCTCTGATGAGTTAGGTTAACTCCCAGGGTTAATCTTCTATTCTTCTATTGAGTTATCTTTTACTCCTTTCCTTTTCCTTTCTTAAGTCAACTTAACAATATAAATTTTAACTTCTTGACTTTACCCCCCCTTCAGTGTGAGACTATGACCTAGTGGGGGTGCCCAGGCCACTGGGTCTCCTCATTACCTCTCTAAGAGGTGGGGGACATTACATAGGATATTGTTAAAGAGTTGGTGGAGAGTATAAAATATTGGTCGGTGCTGCAACATGAGGGAACGTAGCCATGGGATCATAATATGGTCCATTACAACCTTGGGGACAAGGTAGATAGGGCTAATACCGAGGATTCCATGGCTGCCATGGTATAGGAGTATTCCATGATTGATTATGAGAATGAGAAAATGGAGGGATAGAGTTTTGAACCACACATGTAGGCCACCGTTTCCATGGATACTGTAGTGAGCTTACTGCAGCTCCTAGATCTCCTTGATATGTTTCTTTCATCCTGGGTAAGGAGGGGAAACTATCCATGGAATGGTTTAAGTCACATATGCCACAACTTTTAAGACTAACCAAAGGACAATCCCTTGAGATATGTTTCTCTTAGTACCGAGTGCGGAATGCTTCTTCAAATTCCTCATGTTTCTTCTTATCCTGCACAATACCCAATTGCGATTTTAGAGAGCTATTAATATCAATTTTAAAACTTTCCAATAAATCACTGATTTCATCTCCTATAACTCCTATTCTTGTAGTTGTTTTCAAAAATAGAGAAGAAAGTTCTCTATAATTCTTACCAATATTGAATATTCCTCTTGAATACCTTCTACATAACTCACAAATATCATCATATGGTAGTTGAAATACATTACATGTTCCCATCATATTTAAGATTTCTAAAAAATTATCTTGGATCCCTTTGAGTAGGAGTGTTTTCAAGGTCTCTTTCCCCAACTATCTTTGTTTGTATATTTGAAGGTTTTATTGAAAACGTTCCATGTAATCCTCCAAAATTTCTTCTTCTCCTTGTGTCATTATGAATATATATTCACTAACCCTGCATTGATCCTCATACCTTTTCAAGAATACATGTTTCATGTCTTCCCAAGTTTGTATAAAATTCCAACTGAGGCTCATGAACCATCGGGGGGTTGTTCCTTTTAGAGTAAGGGGGAAAACATTCAAATTTTTAGAATTAGTACAATAACCATATCCTCTACAAAGTGCTTCAAATTGAAATAGGAATGTATCTGGGTATTCATTTTCCAAACCGTGAAAATTTGGTATAGAGGATGGGGGAATGATTTGCATGTGTGTCACTCCTTTCAGATTTCTGATAGGGAATTCAAAAGTAACAATTTATTCTTTCTCACCTTCCATCTCTTCTCAAGGTAGAAGAGGTTATTCATGTTTTATCTCGAGGCTCCTTCAAATGTTCCTGTCAACTTGTTAGTAGGATGGGTGGTTCTTACAACACCACTAAGGGGGATACTTCATTCATGCACCGGAAATTAAAAGAAAGAAACACCACACTCAAATCAAATTCAATCAAATGAAAAAAAATCATGCAACCTACATTCCCTAACCCTTTATGAGGCTGATCCTGTTACAACATATCGAATGATGTGTAGGCTCTTCCCCATGTCTTATCGCCCTAACACCTAAGAATCAGGAACACGTCTACCATGCTCTAGTTTAACAATGCATCCACAAATCAATTTCAGATGTACTTTTAAACCATTGATAACTTCCCTAAAAATGACGCCAAAATGTTGGTGTATTTAATTTCCTAATTAGAACAACTCAATTACCCAATACATTAATTGTCAACCTGAGAAAGTCTTGTTGTTTCAAAGACATCATGCAAACTATATGCAGGAAACAAGTTCCAACTAACACTGTTATCTAATCATGGAAATCAAATACTAGTTGTAGACTAAAATGAAACACACAACTTGGAATAAAATCACTCTCACACTTGCTGAAATTGGAAATTAAATCCACTTGCAAAAATGAAATTAAACTCAGAACTAGATTCCCACCACTCTTGCAGAAATTCAAATCACTCTTGCAGAATTAGAACTAGATTACGCTTTCATGAATGGAAAATTAATCTAATTCACTCACTCTTCACATAACATAAATTAAATCACTCCATTAATATATGAGTTGGAATTGAATTTACTTTCATAAATCAGAATTACTAGTCTCTATAATTCGAGCTGAGAAGTTTATAAGTGATTGCAAATTGTGTATCAACAACAAAATCAAATGAAATCTCAAGCACTATGTAGCAACAAATGAAATTACTATGTAACAACAAACTAATAGAAAATTGACAAAATAGATAGATTAATAATATATATGACCAACAACTCTGTCAAGAAAGTTGTTCCTTGCTTCCTATCGAAGTGCTGGAAGAAACTCAGATCTCACACCATTGGCTCAAAAACTTAATCACAATGTTCCATGCTTTTATTAATTAGAGTTCAAGAATCAAAAAATAATGGATGGATCTATTCTATAAAAACATAATGAACAAATATTATCTCGATTGAAGAGATTATTTATACATCAAGCCAGTGAAAGAATGATAATATCCAATCCCCAAATCCCTGGGTCGCTCAAATAAATTGTCAAGTTTAGGAAACCCGTTGCAACAGTAAATCTGGAAATTACACCTTTAGAAAACCAACCATATCTCTCAATCTGTGGCTTAATTTGGAAAACGGTCCTGAAGGAACTCAATTGGGTCCCTTCGTAGAAAAACCCATGTCTTGGATTGTGGTTATTCATCCTCATATGCTCACAAATTGCAAATAAAATTTTCCTCTTCTTATCTCCCGCGTGTTTGACTGAAAACGTTTGACCACGAGTTGGAGCTACCATGTCAGCATTTAATATCATGTTGGTTCCTAGAATATCGACATTCCAAATTAATGGTGTCTTGAGTAATCAGAAGCATCATTGAACAACTTCTTGGAGTAGCAACACCTCGGAGTAGCATAATTGTGTGGAGCACCAGCATCATCAAAACAACTTCTTGGAGTAGCACTACCTTGGAGTAACAACATTGAGAAAAAAACCATGTTGTAGATTTCCATGTGGTGGTGTGCTAGTATGCCAGCCTTAGAGGTTGGAACCATGGGTGTTTTTACTCGAGAAGTTGCAAAAAAGAAAATAACATTGCCACTTGGAATTGCCTCATAAACTGTCATCACTAAAAATATGCATAATAATCTTTAATCTATTAAAAATGAAGGAAAAAAATAATTATTAGCCACTAAAAGATAATTAAGCATAACGTGAAATTCTACAATAAAATGTGGCAAATGAAGTGATGGAGGAGCAACAAGAGAAAGTAAAATGAATGGAATGGATATATGCAAATGGAAATAATGGTGACATATCCATGGCCCAATAGTACTTATCTTCATATCTTCTGGGGAGTGTCAAGGGGATCAATGAGTTGTTTATAATCAACCAGGGGGAACCTCCTCTCTCCTCCCTTCACCATCCATTTTACATTTTCTCATCAAGGAGGTGAACATTGACCTCCTCATCCTTCATCTCATTCAAACATAGTGAAAGTACACCTTGAGCCAGGTCACCATGATATTTTCCACTTTATCAATTTATTTATTGAATTATCTATCTACTTTCCAAATAGAAGGGATTTTGAAACCAAAGAGAACTTCTTTCACCCTATAATAGATGCACTTAAATTTTATACAAGAGATTTTTTCCTTAACTAGAAATATTGAAATATTCATCATGGAGTCCCTATAAACACATGAAATAGCATCATTCTTTAATTTCTAGAGAATTTGAATGTGATGAAGAGTTTTTACAACCCCGGTAAGTTTATTTTATGTAGTACCTAGACCCGAGTAAAACTCATGGATCTATCCACCAATAGGGTCATATATGGCACCTCTCAACACTAACTTTCCTAGGGTGTGTATCCGAGGTCCTTTTTTATTTTGTTATGTACGTAAGTTGAGGGTTTTGGAGCTAGACCCATAACTCGAGGGATTTTAATAATCATATACTTCCCTTTGTTTAAGTTTAACTTTTTATTTTTACCTTTACAATTACTTTCCATACTTTAACATAAAAAAATTATTACTAGATTCAAAGTTTTTCTTTGGGGGATCACTTTCTACTTAAATATGACATTGTTTCTAGTGAATGGAAAATTTCAAAGGACAAATCTTGGAATAATAATCCAAAGATTCTTCATGAGGGGATTAATTTTCACACATCCTAAGTAGAAGGAGTGTTAGGATTTCAATGTTACTTCACGGGATTGAGTTCATAGATGGGTACATAGTTTTTCATCACCTATAATGACTTCACAATTTTTTTTTCCAAAAATTGTGTTGATTTTTTTCTTCATTTTCTTTGAATGGGAAGTGAATTGAGGGTCCTTGGGTTCCTCTTATTTTAAGGTTTTCTTTTGCTAGAATCCTTTTGTGAGATATAAGATAAAATAAGGTGTTGACCTTTGGGATTGGTTCCTTGAGCCAAATGTCATCTAAGATCTTGTCTTTCGGATTGGAGATGTGTTATTCCAATTGAATATAGAGGTATTTAACTAAGTAGAAGCATGATTTTTGTCCTCATACCAATACATTTGATGTCTTCTCTAGGATTATGGGGGCATAGCCTTTTAGACAACTAGAGTGATTTGTAGTATGTCCATAAAATATTAGGCATGTTTAGTTCTTGCATCGATTTCCTCCTATACCATATAAATTATTTATTATCCCTTTTATACATACCTACAAGATTCACAATCCCATCAATAACACACCAAATACGCAAATTAGATTCTATATGGTTTTCCCTTAGAGAGAGGGGGTTCTGAAAGGATTTTATCTTCCCAGATTCATATGTTTTTTTCATGCCCCTACATTCATGAGATTTTAGTATAGATAACTATGAGGGATTACTTTATCTATCTCCAAATTGATTATCCATGGGAGTTCTAACTGGTGTTCTCTAATATTCCATGTCTTTCCCCTGGTTGGAAGTAATTTATATGTAGTACTTCCTTCCACTGTGAATTACCTCCAAAAATTGGATTCTATATAACCTTTGGTCCCATAGCCTTGTTCAAAGTGTTGGTCTCTCTAATATTAAGACCACATGTTTATTAAGCTAATATTTGTCACAATTGAGTGAACAATGTTTTTCTTTGTTTATTATAGATAACTAGGAGGGATAATTTTATTTGTCTCCAAATTGAGGGACTACTTAATTGATGCATGCACTCATAGTTCATTGGGATCCACTTGGGAAGAAAAATTGAGTTTAATGGTAAAATTATATTGTTATTGGGCCAAATTTCTTTAATGGGTGCAAGTGGGTTCTTGTTATCTATCCAAAATTGCATAGAACGGGATGCCCCAAAGTTCTGATAGAACTCCATGTAAATAATGAGGCCTTTGGAAATAAATAAGTAGTAAATCTTGGTGGTTCTATAGGTTTACATTTAGACCCTATGGAGGAAAACATGCTTGCAACTTTTCATAATAAAGGAAAATTAGATATGAATTTAAAAAAAGAAATTGTTATGGGAATGTTATGTGATAAAGGCCAACCTTCTATGTTGAAACTGGAGGAGACAAGTTGTATCACATCCCTATCAATATCCATAGACTAGAGTTTTGAATCTAGGGAATATGAGAAAATAGAGACTTTCTCTATGACTCATTTCTCCAAATGATGAGATTTATGAACTACATGGAGGGAGACCCCTTATACAGAATCTTATCGTTTGAGAGTGGGGGTGTCCCTCCATGTGTGATAGAGCCTTCGATACCTGAAGAAAAACCTTCAACAAGGTCAACTCCTTCTTTCTAAAAGAATACTATAGTAACTAGAACACAAATATCATCAAGGTTGATTCCCTCTTTCTGAGAGAATCCAACAACCATGTGTTGGTACTCTTCAATACTCCCATAAACTACAATCTTGGAATTTATCACCTGTTTAAGTTTTCAAAAACGTGAGTGTGTTGAGAATTTTATTGTAAAAAAACATTCACTTGTAATATTGTGTTCTTGTGGTTTCCTTAAGATTTTCATCACAACCCTTATGACACTCGCTGACCGTTTCTCTCATTTGATGGTGTTATAGGACATAAAAGAAAAAGGTATTTTTCAAATCTATCTTTATCGAGTGAGGGAAGTTCAGGTAGAAAAGAGGAAATTGATACATATAGTATGTCTAATAGGACAAGATCAACTAGAGGTGATAATATTAGAAGAAAATTCCATAGACCCATGGAATATTTTCTTGCTAAAGGGGGGTCATGTTGTTATGATTACAAGAGCATGGATGACATCGAGGTGCCCTTGAGGTACAAACATATAGTGAAACGATGTGTACCCAAGGATCTTCCTGAAATAAACGATCAGTACAATATCTCAAACGATGTGTAGGCTCTTCCCCACATTATACCACCCCGACACCTCAGAATCAAGAACGCATCTACCATGATCTAGTTTAACAATGCATCTACAAATCAATGTCAGATGTACTTTTGCACCATTGATAACTTCCCCGACAACAACACCAAAATGTTGGTGTATTTAATTTCCTAATTAGAACAACTCAATTAACCAATACATTAATTGTCAACCTGAGAAAGTCTTGTTGTTTCAAAGTCATCATGCAAACTATATGCGGGAAACAAGTTCCAACTAACACTCTTATCTAATCATGGAAATCAAATACTTGTTATAAACTGAAATGAAACACACATCTTGGAATAAAATCACTCTCACACTTGCTGAAATTGAAAATTAAATCATGCTTGCACAAATGAAATTAAACTTGGAACTAGATTCACACCACTCTTGCAGAAACTCAAATCACTCTTGCAGAATTGGAACTAGATTATGTTTGTGTGAATGGAAACTTAATCTAATTCACTCACTCTTCAGATAACATAAATTAAATCACTCCATTAATATATGAGATGGAATTGAATTTTCTTTCAGAAAAAGTTATTTTTCAGATCTATCTTCATCGAGTGAGGGAAGTTCAGGTAGAAAAGAGGAAAGTGAGACATCTAGTAGGTCTAACAGGTAGAGATCAACTAGAGGTGAGAAGATCATAAGAAAATTATATAGACGCATGAAATTGTTTCTTGATAAAGGGGGGTCATGTTC
Source organism: Picea sitchensis (assembly GCA_010110895.2). Taxonomy (NCBI): domain Eukaryota; kingdom Viridiplantae; phylum Streptophyta; class Pinopsida; order Pinales; family Pinaceae; genus Picea; species Picea sitchensis. Next base: position 52,777 of record SNQJ01S0035104.1, on the reverse strand, counting down.
TTATGATGATGAGAGAAAAGATGACATCGAGGTGCCCTTGAGGTACAAACGTATAATGAAACGATGGGTACCCAAGGATCTTCCTCAAATAAACATTGATTTTTGTGTCAACGAAAGGATATAATGCATTCTTCCATCATCATTACATGATTTGGGGTTATTTTCCATGGATGGCATAAATGTATATTATGGAAGATTAACTAAATTGATGGAGTATGTATGACCCTATTACATCTACAAATATTGGATACAACTAGTCCAATATACAAAAAGTATGTGAAGATATGGTGTGGCTGCAAATTATATACAACTAAAAGAAAATGATCAAAATAAAGGAGCAACTATGTATGTTGACAGAAGGCTGAAAAAAACATGGAATGTTGCAAGGTTTATAAACAATACATGACCCGTGACCACAAATAAGAAACCCAATTGTATATTTGAGGGTCATGAAGGAAACCGTGTATTCGTATGTGCAATAAAATCAATAGTTGCAGGGGGAGAGTTGTTGATTGATTACAATATGAACCAAATAGATACAACATTGTTATTATGGGGGAGGTAGGTATACTATTTTACCTGTTGGATCATGTTGTCATTGATGCCAATGGTTGATTGATTGATGTCAAGTGATTGATTGATGTTAATGGATTGATTTCTTGATTGATTCATGATTGATGTACAATGTAGATGTATTGTCCTTGATGAGAATGATAGATGTCAAGTGGAAAACAATCGATGAGGATGGATCATTGATATGATGCATAGATGAATATGGATCAATGAGTTGTCATTGATACATGATAAAGATGGATTCTTTGATTTATGATGCATAGTTTGTTTGATGAAAAAATGACTAATTATTTTCTTGTCATGGTACAAATGAATTAACTCCAAAGTGGTCCCCTTATGGTGAAATCCCTCACGGGAAGATGCTTTGCAGATTGAGTTATCCTAGAAGAATGGTTGGAGGACCCATGCTTGTATGTGGAATAATGAGATGAATATAAATGAAGTTGTTGGTGAAACTATCCTAGATGCATAGTTCTTCTCACACAATTTATGGTGGTATGTGGAACGTCACATAACTCCTCACGGTTTGAGAGTTATGGCCTTACGAAGTTGGAGGACCCTCACATGTTTGCTTGAAGCCCACAAGGTCAAAGAAGTAAAAGTGCTTGAAAAGAAGAAATCATTATTTAAATGATAAAGTGAAGTGACAAAATCAAGAAATATTATTTAAATGATAAAGTGAGATGACAAAATCAAGAAGGAATATTTAAATGATAAAGTATTGGAGAACTTTCTATTTATTGAAAGTGGTTAACCCTAAAATAAGGAAAATAGGTTACGTAACCTAGAAATGGGTTAAGTGACCTAAAAGATGAAATTATAAATAAGATAGCAACGGTCTCTTGTAAAAGATCCTTTTTTTGGATCAATGGAGAGCTTCTTGTGAGAATATCTTTTGGAGTATTGATGGAGAGATTCTTGTGATAACATTTTGGTGTGGATCTCTTCAGCATGATTGAAAATCTATTCTGAAAAATAGAGCATGAGGAGGATTGACGCAGACCCCTTCTGACCCTCGGGCTGAAGTCTGTTCACAGGATCGTTCAATCGATTCCCCAAGCCGAAGCAACTCTTTTGATTCCCTGCTGGAATCTCAATCAACCCGATCAACAGGTCCTTCTCTTTTACCTTCACGGTCACCGTACAAGACTGTGAACGTTTTCCTGAAATGGAATTTCAGGTTTTGGGACCCTCAGTGTCCTGATCTCTTGAGTCCTTGACTCCTCGATCTTTCGATCTCCGAAATGCCGAAATGCCGAAAAGGCTTCAATCAACGATTAACCCTCTGGGATATGCTTTGGCCCATATGACCACTTCTCATAAGACCACAGTCTTATTCCCTTCAGTACTTATCAATACGAGAGCCTGACCTCTTGTCAACGGGACTCCCGAATTCTTGATTTCCGAAATCCCGATGGACTCTTCCTTTTGGGATTTTCCCCCGAAATCTTGGATTGCTGCCACGTGTCCTCCCTCAGATGGACAATCCTCGTCGTTTCGCAATTTCAAAACTTGTGACCCCCAGTGACACAATCCCCTATCAACTCAAATCCTCGATATCTAAAATACTGATGGACTCTCAATCTCCGCCACGTGTCCCCCACGGATGGACAGTCTATATCGTTTCGGGACTTCGCCAGGTGTGAAGTATAAATGCTCCTTCCTCTTTTGTTTCTCGATGTCTGAATCCCCGAAATGGGTGATCTCACGACACGTGTCCTCCCTAATTGGACAGCTGTGATCTATTTCATGACTTCTTCCATGGAGTGTCCCAATCTCTCATCCTCGAGACCTCCGAAATCTCGATACCAACTATTTCAGGAATTTCCTCTTCTACTGTTCACAAAGGCTTAACCCTTGTGCAACTCCTGATAGATCCAATAGTTGTTGGGTTTTTTGACTAATATCTAACGGTTCAAATCTATCCCACGTTGTGCACTCTCCTACTGCTCCCTGGACATGGAAAACCAATGGTCCAGATCTCTTCCTCAACCTGATCCGACAGTAGCTGTGCTCCTCCTGAGCTTGCAAGGTCTCCTTGAATCGGAATAATTTCCAAAAGAAAAAGGCCTCAACCTTTTCTCTGTTTCTACAACCCCTGCAGCTATGACTCTTTGCGTAAAATCACTCGCCCTCCTGAGCTTGACTTTCTCTGAAACCTTAAGAGTTTTCCACGACTCTTGCCCTCCTTGCGGAGTCTCTGTGCACACGAAGGTGCTATCCCTTCTGAGCTTTTCCGTAGCTTCAACCTCTAAGTAATTTATCCTTTTTTCCTCTCCTTCAGATGGAGAATTTGATGCCCTCCTGGCACTCCTTCACTCAAGAAACCCCTTACTGAGTCTGCAGGGTGTTCAACAACCCTGTGAAGATCCTTCTCTAGATTCTTCTTCAAATCCATAACTCAAAGAGTTTTTTTCTCCTGTGCCTATCTGCACATCTACTCAATGCCCTCCTGGCAGAGTGTCTCCTCACATAACATCTAGTAGTTTTGTCCTCTCCTGTGCACTCTATGCACCTGCTCAATTCCCTCTTGGCAGAGCTCTCAGAATCCTTAGTGATTTTGGTTCTCCTTGAACTCACAACAGAGTTCTTCTGTGCATTTTATGCCTGTGCTCAATGCCCTCCTGGAAGAGCCTTACGGAACTCCTTAGATATTTTGTCTACAACTGTGTCTCTCATACACAGCCTTACCTCCAAGGTATTCAAAAACCTTGAGGTCTTCCTCTGAGCCAATGATTTCAGCTACTATGCCCTCCTGGCACACCTTTGTCTGAACCCGCAGAATTTAGAAATGCACTCTTTGTGCACGACTATCAGAACCTGCAACGTTATGTCACACCCTCCTAGTGTGAAGCCTCAAAGACCTCTAACCCTGAAATAAAACAACCCCTACAAATTCATACCTAACATACATCTACAAAATACAAATAACACACATAGACATTCATTCAACATAGAAATACTTGCAGGAAAAACTGCTTCTGTTTGTATTAATAAAAATGTCTCTTTACAAAGGTGTTCTGAGCACGAACTTCAGCAGAGTCTCAGCTCTCCTTTTTTCTCTATTTACCAACTTCCTATTTGATAATATAAATAAGGCCTCCCAATCTTTTACATGAGGGGGCTCTTTGAGCTCTTCCCTCCAATATCACCTACCCTATTCAATTACATTGAATGGGTTGTCTAGTCTAGAATCGGATCTAGATCTTAGCCTTCAAACATTAAAGGCCTCCTTATCTACAGCCTGTGCAAAGCATGGCCTCATGGCTCAACAACCTACAACATTAATTACATTCAAATTTCAAATTTTGAAATGAGGTTGCACCTCTTCCCATTGAATACGTGCACTGATGTGGGTTGGTTGGCTAGTTAGTTGACGTGGAGAGATGCTCCTACATCAATGATCTCATGGATGCATCAAAGTTTCAAAAATATAGAAGATCTTGACGGAAAAATTCTTGGAGCTTCAGAAACCCTATTTTTTGGTGCGTACATGGGATGTCTGTGTATAGGGTGCATATACATAAGTTATCTGTGTACAGGGTGCGTACAATAGATGAGCTGTCTGTGTATAGGGAGCGTACAATGGATAAAATCATGGATATTTGTGGTTGACCTGATGACAAGTTGTTGAAGACTGAAGAAGGTTCCAAAACTGCATTCTATGGGCTCTGATCTGTCACCGAGACACTGGTATGATTACATTATTATCTTGATGGATATTATAGCTTATTGTGTTGTGAATTCTTAGGGAATTCTTAGTATGGCTACTGTGATGTGGTCTATGTTGGTTGATGGAGTGAGCAGTACTCTTATGATTCAGTGGTGACATGATTGCTATGGTATACTAGTTTTTCATACATGATTGAGATAGCACTCATATTGATTATTTGTGGATCATGAGTAGACTATTGGAGAGATTAGATGAGGTTTGACTGGCTGTGGGTCAGTTTGGATAGTGAGAGACAAAAGAAAATATGATTGCATGTTGCAGAGAATCTTAGCATGTGACACTAGCAAATTTGGCTCATTTTGTGACGGCTATTTTGATGCTCTTGCGACGTGTTAAGAACCAACTATCAATATAGCATAGAAAAACCTCAGAAAAAGTACTCAACGCCTTGAAAAAGAGATAATTTCAGATAATAAGCCTCTTTGAGGGGGCAAACTCCTTTTACCCCACTTCAATGTTCAAGTACAAGATGATTCAAAATGAAAATGTCTCCTTGGTATATATAGGAGACTAGGAGGTATAATTACAACTAATGGCCTAAAGCTGACATAAATAAAATAACATTACTAATATAATATACCCCAATTAAGGGGAAATGAGCCAATAAT
>SNQJ01S0035104.1:30942-47853 GCA_010110895.2 Picea sitchensis | reverse complement strand
AGAATCATGATCCACATGGCCTACTGACTACATATAATTTCAGCAAAAATAATGTTATTTCAATAAAATTATATAAGAAAATAATAAAAACAACGTAAAATGAAAGTGGAAATTGATAATCATTTACATGTTTTGCGGTTGGCCCTTTTCCACGATCATCCTGCCACATTATAATATAATTAAAACCCCCAAATATTTAAAAAATTGTTAATGACAACCAAAAAATAATGTTAAAGATAATAAAAAGATATAATGCAATATGTAGAGGTTTCTTAAAGAGGTGTTGCATAAGAACTTGCACACTATTAGTCAATGTGTCTATTTGATTCAAATGGTAATCCACTAATAACTCTTCCCTGGAAGCTATCTTTTTTATTGCGCACAGGACTACCCGATTATCTTCACGTCCCTCAAGTATGCAATTCGGTTGTTTGTTTGTTGTCCCGGGTCATGTGTTGTTTATAAACCCTACGATATTGTTGGAATATTTAGGCCTTCCATCAATATAGATAGTCACTCCCTTATTTTTATCCTTGTTTATTAGTTGTATATAATTTGTGGTCAGTGCATATCTCAGTATACTTCGCATGTACCAGACCAACCACATCCAATCATTATAATTGTAACACGGTCCGACATAGTCCATCAATTCAATTACTGTATTGTATTTTACAAATATTCCATCCATGGAAAATATCCCCAAGCCATGCAGGGAGGATGGTGCAATGAGATATGTCCTATTATTGACAACAAAGTCAACATCTATAGGAGGTAGTTCCTTAGGTACCCATTGCTTTACCAGATGCTTATACCTGAGTGGAACATCTATGTCACCTATGATCTCATCATCATAAGAGCATGATCCTCCTTCGGCAAGAAAAAATTCCATGCGTCTACAAAATTTTATTATGACTTTTTCACCTCTGGTCCTTGTTTTCTTATCATATCTACTAGATGCAGTTAGATTTCCAGCCTCTATTTGTCCTAAGATTTCCTCACTCGATGAAGAAATATCTGATAGGTACCTGTTTGGTCGTACCTTCAGTTGCATGTGCACATGTTGTTAGTTAGTATTCCATCATCATATTCATAGTTCTAAATAAAAAAATTATATCTTTAGTTTTCGATGCACAATTAGACTAGGGTGCAATTACCAATATTAGTGGTCAACCACCTAATTTAATGTGATATCCCTCTTGATTTTGGACATATTAAAAATTTGAAAACACTAAGGACATGATAAATTTATCATATGGATCTAAGGAAATTGCCATGTCATTATGATAATGTCAACATGGTTAAGAAATTGCCATGTAATTAAGTGACTCGTGACTCTTTTGCATAGAATATAGACAAAGGGATATATATGTCTATGTATACCATCAAATATCCACAATGTAGGAAACCTCCACATCAACAACTTTGGGACCAATTAAAATATACCACATATACAAGGGAGACAAAGAAGGGAGTTGGTTTGGATAATAGGGAAAATAAAAAAGACATGTGGCAGGCTTAGAAATTGCCATGTCATTATGATGATGTCAACATGGTTGGCTCATTAAACACAAGGTCCAATTAAATTCTAGCACATGGAAATGCAACATCAACATGAATGAACTTTGAATGACTAGTGGTGGCTCTAGAGTGTGCCACATGGGACCACTACACATTTTGAAAGCTAAGTTAGAATACACCCTTATCAAAACAATTCCAAGTATTTTGGAGAATTGGTCTCAAACAAGATTTCACTTCATATTAAGGACATATTAAGGACATATTAAAAATGTGAAAACACTAAGGACGTGATAAATTTATCATATGGATCTAAGGAAATTTCCATGGCATTATGATGATGTCAACATGGTTCAGAAATTGCCATGTCATTAAGTGACTCACGACTCTTTTGCATAGAATATAGACAAAGGGATATAGATGTCTATGTATACCATCAAATATCCACGATGTAGGGAACCTCCACATCAACAACTTTGGGACAAATTAAAATATTCCACATATACAAGGGAGACAAAGAAGGGAGTTGGTTTGGATAATAGGGAAAATAAAAAAGACATGTGGCAGGCTAAGAAATTGCCATGTCATTATGATGATGTCAACATGGTTGGCTCATTAAACACAAGGTCCAATTAAATTCCACCACATGGAAATGCAACATCAACATGAATGAACTTGGAAGGACTAGTGGTGGCTCTAGATTGTGCCACATGGGACCACTACACATTTTGAAAGTTAAGTTAGAAGACACCCTTATCAAAAATATTCCAAGTATTTTTTAGAATTGGACTCAAATAAGATTTCACTAGGCTCTAATAATACTTCAGATCCATAGGAATTGAGCAAATTTGTCATTTCAAATATCTCCAATGCAAGAACTTTCTTAGAAACATGGTACCTAGACTTAAGCCTAATGCATAATATTTTAGGTTTGGATGCCTTGGTGGGTTTGGGGTTCCGTGGCTTAAGTTCGTTAGACACTTGACAGTTTCTAGAAGCATATTTCATCAAATTTTTGCATGCATGAGGAATAGGGAAACCAAGTGAATTTAAGGATACAATGAGTTGTTATGAGAAAGAGTCCAAGATCTCAAAATCTCAATATAATGACACATGGAATAATCATGTACGTACAAGTGGATTAAAGAAAATAAGATTGAGAGAACACCAAGTGACCACATTAATACAACCACATCCACTCTCATGTTTCTCCATGGTAGGATGCATCAAGTCCATAAAGGTATGAGTCTATGATAGTTGGATATGATGTGGACTAATGATTAAATGTTTAATGACATCTATCTCGGGAATCCTTATAGGATCCATGTCTTGTGTTCTAACACCTCCCATATAAGAAGAGCCATGTCTCATGTACTAACACCTCCCATATAAGAAGAGTTATACATCTTTGATATGGATAGAGGAGAAAAGTAGTGAGGGAGTGACCCAAGTCCAAGACTCCTAGTAGAGCCAATGGAACCTCCCTCTAATCTTATAATAAATGGGACATCTAAAGATGAGGTGCTCTTGCATCCGAATCAATATCTTGCAATTGACGCAATTGACAAATCCTCTCTAACGAGGAATGTGATGCTTTACCCAATTGGGAGTTGGTGAGAGAAAACCCTAAACTTGCCAAGAGAGATCCTAAGGATATGCATCCAATGTATTTGAGTATAGGAAATTTTGACTATAACTTCATCCTTTAGCTGCATGAAGTGCTTGAAGTAGAACGCCATCTTAGGGTCGAGTCCCTTAGGGGGTGTTCAATTGATCTAGATGTATTTTTTTTGGATATCCTTTCTAATCACCTTGTTCAAGGAGCTAGAATGTGACTGGTGGGATCCAAGGAGTATATATAAGGGGGGAGGCAATAAATAGGGATGCCAACAAACTGAAATAACAAAGAGACCTTAGAGGACCAAATTGCCTTATCCTAGAGGGGATTGTAGAGGTGATCTCTTTTGATGAATAAAGATCCAATAAGGGGTATCTCTCCTTCCATGTGGTCGAGTCTCCTAAATTTTGAATCCTATGGAGGAAGGAGACAAGTGTGGAAATAGTTTTGAGGCACAATGGATGGGCCTTGTTGCCGCTCAAACTCTCTCCTAGAAGGAAAATTCCTAACCCCAATGGGAGAGCCTAGAGGACACTCTTAGGAAAGCCATCCACTATCACCTTGGTGGCCTTGCTCCACTCTTTAGACTATTGGAAGGGTATCCTAGTCAAGGGGGGAATCCCTAAAGTTCAAGCTAAGCTATGTTTTTGAGTAACAAAGAGAAGATATCTAACTTAGCTTAACGAAGACTTGGGCAACTTGACACTACCCTCTCTCAAGGTAAAAAGGGAAACTTAAGTGTGTATGAATAGTGGATTAAATTACCAATTGTGAACAAGCTCAAAATGTATTTAACTTAGACAAGTTCTCATTCAATATTATGCTTTGGAAATTGAAAATGAAATCTTGTTGCGCAATGCTTCATATACCATGAAATTCTATCAGGATGTGAAACATGCTTCCAATTGTAAAATGAAACAGTGAATTTAGAGCATTACATCATCTATTCATCATATCATTAACATAAAGAGTCAAGAGTCTTATTACCATCATCCGTGGATCATATCTCAAGAATCATGTGTAATAGTAAGTCAAGGAAACACTACACTTACTGTTGTTATTATTAAAGAAGTGTGAAGACAATAGATTTATTAAGTGAGAACAATTGCACTATTCATTGTGAGAAATGGTTGTGTCATTCAATAGTGATCATTAATGCCTTTAACCATGAGAACAGATATCCAAAGAGAGCAATCTGTTAGTGTTTTCTTAACAACATTCAAAACATGTTACCACAAGTTTGTTCTCGTGAGAAGACTAGCATTAGATTATCCCAAAATAGCAATGTAACACCTTTACTTGAAACAGTTTGTCCAAGAAAGTGTATACTGTGTGAAAAGAATATCTCAACAGTGAAATGTTCTCTCAAATATTCAAGTCCATGTGGAAGTTCCAACAAATTATGACCATAAGGATAGACCATCCACCATGTGGCAAGTGAGTAGTAAAAGGAATGTAAGTGTTGGCATTAATGTCAAGAAACCATGTACTTTATAAACTGTGTATTAGTATGCACCAGCAGGGAACAATTTTAACCTTTCAAAGATGTTTAGATATGTGTGTCATAAAAAACGTGTTTAGAACCCAGTATTCAAGAGTTATTATGGCACAAGAGTGGTGTCCTATTAAGATCCAAATAACATTTTTGAAGTTTCTTGTGTTGGATTACAGAGAGTGGGCGTGAATTAGTAATAACGTAATTATAATCCTTTTTCTTCAAATGTTATATCAATGTAGAATTATTATCCAATAATGAGCAGTAATAAATAAACAATCACACGCATGCATAGTACACCAGTGTTTTACATGGAAACCCAAATTGGGAGAAAACCACGGAATGATTTTTCTTATATGTCTTGAAGAATTACATCCATTGGAAGCACCAACTTCCTTTGTTTTCCAGCTGCAACTGGAAGGAGGTTCCAACCTCCTAGTTTCTCAGGCTACAACCTGAGGGAAGATCCAACTCCGCAAATCTTTGGCTACAACCAGAAGGAGGCTAGAACCCCCAATGTCCTCTGGATACAACCGGAAGGTGGCTACAACCACCTTTCCTTGCCCCGTCCTGCCACCCTGAAGTAGAAGTAGAATGATGGAACCATTGTCACACTATCACTGTGAGATATACTGCTGTAAACTTGTACCAATAAGTCTGAACCATGCATCAATCTGTGCCTCAACCTGTAATCAACCTGTAATCAACCTATACCATAAATAAGTGCATCAACCATGCACCAACCTGTAATCAACCTGTACCATAAACAAGTGCCTCAACCATGCACCAACCTGTAATCAACATGTACCTTAAACAAGTGCATCAACCATGCACCAACCTCAACAAAACGCCCTCATCAATTTCATCATCCAAATCTGATTTGTAGCTCTGTAATAGACCTGATGTATATGATCACATTCCTGTAAACCTTCCTTAACTTTTAAAAACAAAAGACTAGCATTTTCATCAAACTTGTTTTTAGTCTCACATGCCTAGTTTTGGATTAATCAACAACCCTAACTTGAAGTAATCATAACTTTGAACCTGTAATGTATAAATATATGAAAATGATACACAATGTTATTCAGTGTGGTTTATGCAATTCCTCCTAGTGGAACTACTTGGAACCTCTCATAAAAGGAGTTATAGAAAAAACGGCATACCTTGCTGAATTCTGGCTTATTCTAGAGAGCGACCTTGTAGAGAGTGCCCCGCACAAAATATTTGATGAAATGATATGAAAATTTTACAAATTATACTATCTCATTTAACCTAACCAACACATTTGGTCTCACTGAATTTGGATCTGTTATGAAGAAGTTATGACGTTTTTACCCGAAACACCTAATTTTGACTAGTTTCAGGACTGGCCACAAACCCTATTTTCCACAGAGTGTAACTCCCAAAATACAAAGACCACAAGATGAATTTTTGAACCACAGATGCTTGGATATGTTTTCTCACATTCATATCAATTTTAGGATCTGACTCATTGATATAGAAAAAGCGTTATACTTAAGCGAAAATGGTGAGATGACCTGAAAATAACATACCTTAGAAAGCACCATCAAAGAATTTATCCTTCCTTGCATTTGACCTTCTTTTCTTCACTTCCCTAAGAAATTCGTCTTATATATACTTTTGGTTACCTCAGACGCCTATAGATATTCAATATGCCCAAGTGTGATTCAAAATGAGAGCCTTACTTACTCTTATTTATACTCAAGTAGCTGTAAAAACATATTACAGGTCCACTTGGCCCCACTTTCCTTATTTTAGGGTTGGGTCCACTTCTAATTTGTCCATTAAAATTATTATTGAAATAATTTTAACGTATTCACTTTTGTGAATTATAATACACTCATCACTTCACTTTATTATTTACCTTTTAAAGTCTCTTAAACCACTTTGATTACTTTGACCTTTTGGGGGCTTCTAGATGACATATGGGGGTCCTCCAACCCGATAAGACCACTTAACTCTCAAACGGTGAGGGGAGTTATGTGACATTATACATACCACCAATGGCATGACATGTACTATCCATATAGAATGGTATTATCTGAAGATATATCGTAACTCATACCGTTATCCTTCAAACAAACTTGGGTCCATTACCCAAACCTCGAGGTCTCCAACTTCTCATGGCCATGGCACTCTATGTAGGTGAGGAATTATGTGACGTTCACATACCACCCGAGTGACATACAAAGAACTATCCATATAGGATATTTTCACGAACAAATTCACTTTCCCTCTCTCATTATTCCATAATTAATCATGGGTTCTCTTACTCCACAAAGCGTCTTCAGGTGAGACTTTCACCATAAAGGGGACCACTTTGGAGTTCATCCATATTACTTCTTATCAGCCATGACAAAGAAACAATAATGAGTCATATTTACATCAAACACTATTGGGTCCATTACCCAAAACTTTTCTCACGGGTCTTTCTTCAGGGGTTGACATTAATATTAACCAACCTTAATCAACAATCTCCCCTTTGGCATTATTGGCAACACTCTGATGCAACACTTTGAAATCATATCGGTCATGCTCCACACGAAACCATGCCTCTGTCCTCTTGCATCTGATAAATCTGATCCACACGGAACCATGCCTCTGTCCTCTGCATCACGATAAATCTCCCCCTTTGTCATCAATAGCAAGGTATATTATTTCCATCAGGGGCTTCTCCCCATGACTGAACTATCCTCTTATGGGGAATTGCTTCCCTCGGTGTACATATAAGACATATAAAATAAGCATTAAAAACATTCATTTTGGAGTAGAAGTAACTCAAAGTCTTTGGAGAAGATATTCAAAGGCTTCACCATTGGAAGTAGTTTTGTAAAGATGTATACCACATTTTATTTTGTTCCCACATATTCAACTTCGAAGTTCTTTTTTACACCTTTGTTCATTAGAAAGTGATAGCAGTTGGAATGTGCTTAGTCTTGGAGTGCATCAGGTTTTTTGAGATACTAATGACACTTGCATTATCACAATATATATTGGAATGGGCTCATCATACTCAGCACTGTATATGTCAAAGTTTGTTTCATCAAGAACACAATGTACAACATGCTACTACTACAATATATACGCCTCGGTACGTAGATAGAGATCTGGGTGATTTGTTTCTTGCTTAGCCATGATACCAAAACACTCACCTGATGAAACCCATTGCTCAACTGGTGCTTCATTGGTCATCAATGGCTTAATCTTGCATCGTGTGGGCCATAAATTGATGGAATCTTTTCCTTTTGGATACCATAATCCAAACTCTTACCACGTTCCTTTGAGATATCGAGATTCCTTTGGTGCTTCTAACACATGTGATTCCTTTGGTGCTGCTTGAAATCATGCCACTGTCCAGCCTTTTGCGATTACATGCGGGTCTAGATCTTTATCACATATAGTAGACTGCCAATCATTGAACTATATTGCCTCGTCTGCGGACTTTGAATCATCATCTTTACTCCACTTTGTTGGTTTGCATGGGAGTGATAAGCGGTTTGCAATCTTCTATTCAGAACCTCTTTAACGTTTCTCGATATACTTGGTTTGAGAAATAAAATTCCTTAGTTCTGCTTTGAAAGCGTGTCGGGGAGTCAGGATAGTTCTCTCAAATGACATTTCAAATTCGCACTCTGCATGTCTTTTGCAAATTTAAACTAACATGTCATCATCACTACCAAAAATAATATCATCAACATAAACTTCCAATTAATAAAATATTACCTTAACTTACCTTGATGTAGGGTTGTTGTTTTGCACTTCCTTTTTCTAAACCTTGCACCTTTGCCGGATGCTTATCGGTCACGGGTACCATGCTCTAGGATCCTATTTTTGAATGAGACAAGACCTTCTTCAATTTACACACATAGTCATGTTCTCGACCAAGCTGAAATCATGCAGTTCGATGTAGACTCTTCTTCAAGTTCCCCATTCCGGAAAGATGATTTTAGATCATCGATACTTTAACATTTTGGAGCATGCATAAGCTAAAAACAAATGGTGCTTCCATTACGGCAAGCTGGGGCATGTTTCTTCGAAATTCGATTAGCTTCAATCATGCATATCAGCACATGCAATCTATCTTTGTTCCTTGTAGCTTTGTCCATCTTCGTCAATTTATTCCACGAAACCCATTTTGTGCGATCACATTCTTATTCTTTGGTCTTGGAACCAATTCCCAAATTAATCATTTTTCTCTATTTGATCCAATTCTTCATCCATGGCCTTATTCCAAAATTCATCATTCTTTGGCTTCTTCAAAGCAGTTTGGTTCAATTGTAGATAGAGTGCTAGGTGTGTTTGTTACGGTGAATGGATTTTCTTCTAGTCTCAACAATGCATCTTTGTTTCCAATAATCTACAGTCGAGCGATGATTCTTACAGTACTTTCGTTTGCTAGGTGTCTTTGGAGATGCTGGTTGAACTTGCTCTTCTATCGTTAGCAATAGTTCTCTTCATCTTCATCTTCATCTTCCTCTTCTTCTTCTTTTTCATCTTCTTCTTCAAAAAAGTTGTTCCATTGATTGGTTTTCTTCTTTCTTTGATTAAGGTATGCATGTTTCATCAATTGATACGTTGACTCTTTTCCAAAACTTTGTTTAATCTTAGATTGTAACACTTGTATGCTTTCCTTGTGCCAGGTAACCAACAAGTATTCATTTGTCCACCACGAGTCAAACTTTCCCATTGCGCCATCTTCTCTTTTGATGTGGCATTTGCTTCCAAAAACTCTGAAGTGCTTCCACATTTCGGTCTTCCTTTCCATAGCCGTATGGGTTTTGTCGGTCATTGTTTAGGCATTACCTTTCTGTTTTGAATTTGAATTGTTTTATGCACTGCATTTGTCCAAAAATATCTGTCAACTTTGAATCTATTATCATTGTTTGAGCCATTTATTGTACTATCCTATTCTTTCTTTCAACAACTCCATTACGATTTGAAGTTGTCCTAGTGACAAAGAATTGCCTTTTATTCCATGATTGTTCGCGGTGGTCCATAAATTCCTTTGAGGTGAATTCTCCTCCATTATCAGATCTTAAGCATTTGATTCTTGAATCCATCTCATTTTTCAACCATTTCCTTGTATCTTGAAATTTTCAAAAGCTTGATTTGTTCTTGAGGAAAGCAAAGCTGACTTTGATCATTCTTGTATAATCATCAACCCCTAATAACATAAAGTGTCTCTCACCTTTTTAATCTTTTTGTTGTAGTTGGTCCAACTAGATCGGTATGCACAATTTCTAGTGGTTTTGTTGATTTGAATATTCCTTTGATTTGAACTGGTCTTTGTTTTCTTTCCTTTTTGGCGAATGCTTGCATAAAGTGTTGGTTGGTTTAGAGTGATATGGGGCATCTTCTTTATTTCTTCTCTTTTGTTGACTTTGACAAGGTTATCAAAATGCATGTGACCCATTCTTATTACGTACTTAATAACTTTTCATCTTCCTTTCACATACAACACTTTCCATTTCCAATTTCCGGCAACATATATGTTGCTTGAAGTTCTTAGGTTAGTGACCAATTTCCACGAACCTTCTTTTCTTATCTCACACTTTGTGAATCAGTAAATTTGACCTTGGTCACACATTTTGACTCACACTTAAAAGATTATGTTTCACATATTCCACTAATTAGAACATTTTGTGCCTTTTATTCTTGTTTCCAATTCTTACTGTGCATTTTTCAATGATTTGGATGAATCATCATTTCCAAAAGGAGGTGATCCATCTCTTTTCCTCTTGTAATGTGAAACTTGTCTCTATCACTTTTGTCATGTGTTTTGAACATCCACTTGTCAACATACCAACCATGTTTCTTACATTTATCTTGTATGTATTTGTGCATTCTTCATTGCTATACCGATCTTGCTCTTATCCATGTCATTTCACGAGGTTCTTGTTTGTGACTCTTTTGAGGTTCTTTAGGAGGTGTCATTCCGCAATTTTGGCCATGTGTCCAAAATTGTTACATTTCAACTGTTCCGCCGTCTCAAGGATTCAAACTGTTGTAACTTCTTATCGAGTTTTCACTAGGTCTTCTTGAAGATAACCCCTTTGTGTATGGCTCTCAAGGTAGTTATTGTTCTGTTGTTAGCTCTACAATTTCTGACTTTATGTCAATTATTACAAGCAGCATAAACCAAAAATATGGTTTGATACACGGTAGTTGAATATATTATGAAGGAGGTTGCTCTTATGAATCCTTCTTCTTCTTGAGGCTTTCATCTATCATTGTTGATTGAAATCACGGAATCTTCTCATTGGAGGAGTGTCCTGTAATCTTCCTTGTATATATTTTTATCCCCTTTGATTGTTTACGCATAACTTTTGGATTTGTTTCTTTCTCTGTTGTTTTGGAGCTTAGTCCAGCACTACGTTTGATTGTATTCAAGTCTTGACTTGTCAAGATAAGATTTTTAGGCTGCTAATAATGTCATCCAAAACTTTTTGAGCTAATGCGTATTTTCTTTTGAATATCCTTTCTTAGTGTAGCAATCTCTGCTTCCGGGTTTCAGTGATCCCTTACTTTCCTTCTAGTTGTTCTTTGAGTGCTTCTTCAATTCTTTTTATCTTCTTCTATTTGAACCTTCAATTTTCTTAATCATTGTTCTAGTTCTTGAGTGTCTTTTTCTTATCTATTTCTTCTTGTAGTTTCTTGTTTTCTTCTTTTCTCTTATGATAACTTCTATGGCTCATTAATTCTTCGGAAGTCAACTTACGCCTCTTCAATTTCTTCTTCATGTATGCTTCTTCATGCTCTTGAGGTCTTCTTTATCAGAGTATTCTACGCCATGAATAGGAACTCTCCACATTTTCAGCTTGTCAACGACTTCATCTTCACACGATGATGAGATGTCTTCTTTAGTGCAAAATTTTTTCTTGAAAATAACTTTGTAGTTCTTTACCTTTATATGTTTTTTTTTTTTTTTTTTTTTTTTTTTTTTTAATTTCTCTTTTTCTTATGAGAGGGACATGTGTTATACGTGTTATTTATCTGATTAAAACAAATTAAAAGGAAGCTTACCTGCAATGCGTGCAGTTGGTTCCCTTGTTAGGTCTTTTGACAAAGTTGGCCACTTCTTCATCACTTCCAAGACATAGATTCTTTGTGCTATATTCTTCTTGTTCCTTTTTCTTTTGTTTGATCTTTTTGGATGCTTTGAAGGTACGCTTATTTTACATCTAGATTTTTCACATTCAGTTCTCATCTCATATCTTTGTGAGAAGATTCCATGTGATTCATCCATGCTTATTGATTTTTAGATCCGATCTGTCTTCTAGTCTTGATATCTTAGGGTTGAATCTCATAGGAGAGGAATCTTAGTACCTTTTGAAAATTCTGATTCTTCGATTTTTTCTCCCAATCCTATGATTGCATTCTTATTTCATCGACTCATAAGAAGTAGGCTGCGATATCTTCATCTTCCTTCATTTTTAGTTGTTAGTGACCTGCAAGTATGAAGCTTTCTTTGTTTTGACTTTTGAATCTCCTTCATAAAATATTTGAAGCTTGTCCCAAATCTCTTTAGCGGTTACAATGTGCAACTTTGGTGAATGCGATATCAGACCATTAAAGAGTGCATTTATGGCTTTGGAATTATTCTCCGAGTTTCCTTTGCTGTCACTTGTTGGTGGAGCTGGTATTTTTATCCATCTACAAATGATTTCCAAACTTGAAATCCATGTGCCTATATATACGTCTGTGCATATGCTCCAAAGAATACTTATGTCCATCAAATTGTGGTATTCCATTTTATACACGGTTAATTTTCTCCATGATCTACCTTTCGATTGGTTAGCCGATTTTTTTGAAGGAACTTCGTTACGTACTAATTGTTGGATTACTGAAAGAGGGTGTGAATCGGTAATAACATAATTATAATCCTTTTTCTTCAAATGTTATATTAATGTAGGATTATCATCCAATAAATGCAAAATAAATAAATAAAAATCCTGCAGCATGCACAATACACCCGGTGTTTTCGTGGAACACCATCGGGAGAAAACCACATAATGCTTTTTCTTATATGTCTTGAAGTACATTCATTGGAAGCACAAATTCCTTTGTTTACTAGTACCCAGGACGGAAGGAGGTTCCAACCTCCTAGTTTCTCGGACTCTGACCTAAGGGGCTCCAACTCCCCAAATCTTTGGCTACAACCGGGGAAAGGAGGATACAAC
The DNA here is from genome assembly GCA_010110895.2 of Picea sitchensis. Taxonomy (NCBI): domain Eukaryota; kingdom Viridiplantae; phylum Streptophyta; class Pinopsida; order Pinales; family Pinaceae; genus Picea; species Picea sitchensis. The sequence goes on along the minus strand of SNQJ01S0035104.1, from coordinate 35,024 downwards.
CCCCAATGTCCTCCAGGTACAACGAGGAAGGTGGCTATAACCACCTTTCCTTGCTGTCTGCCACACGAGTAGAGTAGATAGTGGAACCAACGTCACTATCCTTTGTGAGAGGATATCTTAACGTAAGCACGTACCCGATAGTCTGAACCATGCATCAACTGTACCATAAATAGAGATTGCATCAACCGTACACCAACCTGTAATCGACACGTACCATAAACAATTGCATCAACCATGCACCAACGTAATCAACCTGTACACCCTAAACAGTTACATCAACCATCTGATAACCTCGACAAAGCAGCCCACCATCAATTTCATCATCAAATTGCGGTTGTAGCTCTATAATAGACATGGTGTATATGATCACATTCAAACCTTCCTTAACTTTTAAAACAAAGACTAGAATTTTCATCAAACTTGTTTTAGTCTCACATGCACTAGTTTTGGATTAGTCAACAGGCTAACTTGAAGTAATCATAACTTTGAACTTGTAATGTATAAAGATATGAAGCGGATACACAATGTTTATTAGTGTGTTTTATTCAATTAATCATATTGTAACTACTTGGAACCTCTCGGAAAAGGGAGTTATAGCAAAATGGCATACCTTCTTTGAATTCTAGCTTATTCTAGAGCGACCTTGTAGAGTTATACACTTGTTTAGTATTTGATGAAATGTTACTTGTTTGTTACCTGAATGATGAAATAACACCCTAACCAACACATTTTGTCTCACTGAATTTGGATATGTTATGAAAATTTATGACGTTGTTACACCCAAAACACTGATTTTGACTAGTTTCAGGACTGGCCACAAACCCTATTTTTCCACAGAGTGTAACTCCCCAAAATACAACGACCCACAAGATGAATTTTTGAACCACAGATATACTTGGATATGTTGTCTCACTTCCAAGAATTTTGGGATCTAAATCATTATATAAAATGTTATATCGAAAATGGTCAGATGACCTGAAATAACATACCTTGAAAGCACTATCAAAGAATTTATCCTTCCTTGCATTTTCGGCCTTCTTTTCTTCACTTTCCTCGGGAATTTCAGCTTAGATATCGTTTGTAAACCTCATGCACCTATAGATGTTCAATATTCTCTAGAGTGTGATTCAAATGAAGGTACTATCTTATTTATACTCTCAAGTAGCTTCCTTAAAACATATTCTAGGTCACTTGGCCCCTTTTCCTTATTTTAGGGTTGGGTCCCTTCTAATTTCTCCATTAAGGTATTATTGAAATAATTTGTTTGTATTCACTTTGAATTATAATACATATCGCTGTTTGACATTTTACCTTTAAAGTCTCTTAAACCACTTTGATTATGACCTTTGGGGCTTCTAGATGATATGAGGGTCTCCAACTTCGTAAGGCCATAACTCTCAAACCATTGAGGAGTTATCTTGACATTCTATACCACCAGAAATGGCATGACATGTACTATCCATATAGAATAGTAGTATCTGAAAATATATCATAACTCATACCGTTATCCATCAAACAAACTTGGGTCCATTACCCAAACCTGGGGTCTGCAACTTCTCTCATGGCCATAACTCTCTAACCGTGAGGAATTATGTGACGTTCCACATACCACCACCGAAAATGGCATGACAAGAACTATCCATCTAGGATATTTTCCTTGACAAATTCACTTTCCCTCATCTTGTTGTCCATAATTAATCATGGGTTCTCTTACTCAGCAAAGCGTCTTCCCGTGGGAGCTTACCACCATAAAGGGCCACTTTGGAGTTCATCCATATTTACTTCTTATCAATACATGACAAAACAATAATGGAGTCCTTATTTACATCAAACACTATTTCATCCATATTTACTTCTTATCAACCATGACAAAACAATAATGAGTCATATTTACATCAAACACTATTGGGTCCATTACGCAAAACTTTGTGCTATGGGTCTTTCTTCAATGGTTGACATCAATGACAACCAACCGTAATCAACATCTTGTGTAAGCTAATAGTGTTGTTAATGAAAACCAAGGATGGAAATGCATGAATATTGTACTCAAACACTAAATTGCTCCATCAGATAATGCATTGATCTGTTATGGGAGAGAGTTGAGATTATGTAGAAACGAAAACGTTGCAATACAACTAAGAGTATCACCATGTATTGACCATCAAAACAAGTAAACCATGCTCAGATTTAGGAGATGCAATAGTTATGTTTGGCTTAGCATTTCATCAAACGATGCACTTATGTGTTTGTGTGAAATGATTATATTATATCAGATCTAATAAAAAACTACCAGGATTCTTCTCTCTGTCATGTTTCTCCATGGTAGGATGCATCAAGTCCACAAAGTTATGAGTCTATGATAGTTGGATATGATGTGGACTAATGATTAAATGTCATGTGGAAAAACTATTGTGTCAAGCAAGATAAATATGATCAATCAAGGAGCACTCATTAAATGTTGGAAAAAAAGCTAATGACGACTAGTAGATAAGAAGAAGAACCTCCTAACATGATGGAGTAAAGATTCTTGGTAAGATCAAAAGAAATTATGGGGTTGGACAGAGCATATCTGAAGATCAAGAAATTGTCAAAGATCTTGTCAAAATAAGGGATATGGGGCATGGTTGTTTTGATTGAGGGGTTCTCTTTAAAACAATTCAAAACTTAAAATTGTCTTTCAAATTATGATGATGCACCCTCTATTCCAGAAGAAGAATTGTGCCCAGATTCTTCGAATGAAAACTCCTTAAATTTTGTCAACCAGTTAGGGGTAGAATATAGGTATGATAGTTACCATGATGGCTCATCAATGTATGACCTCTGCATTGATATTTTTATGGTCATTAAGGCATTAACATAATTGAGGTGCCTAAATTCCCAATAGAACTGGTCTTTTTCCATGAATAGAGGCAATTTTCAAAATGTTGTGTTATTTTTTTAGGGAATTCAAATGCATAAAATCAGTAGGCTTGTGACAAAATTAATGAACTGAAATTGGAACATAATTCTGAGAATGAAAGGGAAATAAGTTGGCAAGATAAAAATGAATCTGATCTAGGAGAAAACCATTCTCAAGGCACAACTCATTTCATGAACATAGATAGGGAATAATATGAATAGTGTACTGATATTTTTAGTCCCATATACATGAAGGAGCATGTTAGTAATCAGCTTGGGTATGGTGTTGCTTCGAGATCCTTGGATATAATTGTTTTCCATGAAAATCAACTAGTAAATATGGAAAAACATTGATAAACTCCAAATGATTCTCATGTCTTCTTCCCTTTTCATTTTATGGAAAAATTAAGGAACCTGTTGATTCATCAAAATTTTGTGTGGGAATACATATTCCCAAATGGCTATGGTGGAAGGATAGGAAGCACTTTGGGATGTTCTAGAATGGGTGATAGAAAAATTTGAAATCAATTTTCCATTGGAAACAAGACTACTTACTTTTTTATTCATGTTTTGACTTCTATATTTCTTCAAAAACCAAACTTACAACAACAAATATAATGTGTTTTGAAGTAGGGTCATGGAGGCGACACTTCAAAAAAAATTGAGATTGAAGTTTACATGGAATTTTTGAATGATTTGTCATTGGATAAACATGCTAGAGTTGTTGGCAATGATTATGAGGATATTTTGGAAGAAAGAGAAGGTTTGGGATTTAGAATGCAAATTTTAGAAGGTTTGGGAGATATGGGACTGATAATTGCCTCTACCAAAGCACCCACTATGGTTTCATTTTCTAGGTGACAACCTCCACTATAATTTCTTGCCTCAGACAACAGAGGAACAACACCTGTAGCGATTAATTTTGGAGTGCTTTCTGAGCTAAAGAAGTGTACATGCCCATTTGCGAAAATTGGAAGGAGGAAATATTATCTCGAGCCTTTGGTTTATACGCTTTCCTTTCTTCTTTATGTAGACTGGAGCTTGGTAAAAAAAAATTGGTTGAGCTGCTTAATATCCATTACGTTGAAAACCATGATAATTCACTAGGGACTATCTACAAAATAAATTTATGAATACAAAGACCATGTACTGTGTTCCCAAGGTACCAAATCTTTTTCTGATCA
>SNQJ01S0035103.1:24586-55570 GCA_010110895.2 Picea sitchensis | reverse complement strand
CCAGTTGACAGGAATAATAAGAAGGCAATCGACACCGTGTATTAAACAGGCTAACAAACCCTTCTTCATCTGAAACTGCAAGCACATGGCTGCCACCATTTGTATGGGAAAATGATACTGCAAGAGCAGGCATATATATGTTATCGGGCTCCATCATAAGAAATCCATGGCCATCTCCTCCCTTGGATATCATACTACCCATCTAAGGCCTTTTGCATACTGCGGTTAGTATGCGACTCACAGTCTTGGTTATGGGGAAGATTTCTGAGGGTTCTTTGAGATTCTTCCTGGAATTCAAGGAGAAGTCTTTGCAGGTCCCTTGGAAGTAGTATCGGATCGTCTGAACCCTTGCCTGTTCTCCGGCTCAACTCGTATTGACATCAATTTCTTCTCCCGAGCAACCACTTCTCTGTGCATTTTCTTTTCCCCCACGCTCTGCACGAATCACAGATGATCACCTGGTAGAAGACCCTATTTTTGTCGATGCAACGATCATTACAATCACTGTTGTATGATAAGAATACTATGCGGCATCAATTCTTTAAGGTTATGTAGTTTAGACAACCACTCCAAAGTAACGCTAAGGTTTTTGTTTTCTAAATATAGTCGCTCCAACGTAATTGGATTAGCGAAACTTGGCAACGGTCCAGTGACACGTTAACTAATGCAATTGACCGTGGAATATCGTCAGGCACTCAACTTCATGATCCAATGTCGGCGGTTTCAAATGGAATCAAGTTGTTGCGAATATTTTTTCTGACCCGTTCGGTTACTCAAACCTCACTTGGAAACTTTGTTGCGCCTCAGATTGTAGCCAACGGACACGCTACCATTTTTATTTTGATGGATATTATTACTATCGATGCCTCCAGGAGGAAACTTGGCACTGCCAAACGGCGGATCCTGTAGGATTTCAGCTATGAAAAACCCTCTCGGATACCCTACTGGTGCGGAGAGATCCCATGTCTATGTGCAACATGCATAGTAACCAATTTTCATCATATGAACTGAGACAATCCTCTCTTTGTTATTTCCGACGATTCGCCATCCCAGACCACAATCTTTATTTTTAACAAGTGCATGGAAAGAACTGATTGGTAGCAACTCAAACCATTACCCAAAATACTTAGGTAGCATAAAAATCCCCAATATAGATGTACTTGTCAAGTTCAAGCAGCATTAGATCCGCACGATGCTTGCTGCAGCTTTATGTGAGTTGCTTATGACCTAGCCGATCGGTCCTGATGCTCGTGAAACAGGGGTCTGTTGAAATGGCATTGGTGGTGTTTGTTCTGAATTAGCACTGCCCAAATCTTAATAAGTACATCCACTGGGTACTCCAGAGAGATTTGTTCCACCTTGACCAGACAAGCTCTCCTCATTATTCCATCCCCGGATTATTATTTTCATGTAATGGTTCAACTACATTCAAGAACTTGGAGATGACTTGTCGACTATTACAATCATAGCCATTTGGAACATCAATACATTTCTTTAAAAATCCCTTTCTAAGAAAAAGTTTGTCTCCATCTGTTTGAGGTGGTTCAACTGTTATTTGTGGAAGAGCGACTTTAGGAACAGGACCTTGTATGATGACACAATAATTGTCCCAATCGAATTTGCTAAAACAATCCAGAAATAAAACCTCCAGTGGACCCCGTAGTGATGCATGGAAAAGATGAAAAATATACAGGACCAATGTCTCCAATAGAATCCATCTTGAAGAAGAGAAAGCGAAAAAATAAATATCCATTTGAACCCCATCAGTTTTCGCTCTTCCATTTCAGGCTCAGCTGCCCAGGACAAGAATGTGACAACATCTCATCTGAGATTCTGTTGCAGGTGTTCCATACTCAATCGCACCATCATTAAGCATCTTAGGCATGGCTATCGCACCTCTGAGGAAATAAGGATAATAGTGCGATCCCTCTCGAATCGAAACTTCAGCCGGTGGACCATGCTATCCAGTGAGAAAGGAAAATACATAGTTCTGACCATTATGGCGTGCCTTTGTAATCAGTCTGAGGTCTGGAGGATAGTCCCCTCGATTGGAAAATCTTGCTTCCTGTTCATTACCATAAGGCTTAGGAAAATGATCACTTAGTTTTCCAGGTCGTGAAAACATTTCTCCTTCATCATTTGATCCATCTTCGACTTCTATTTCTGCTGCTAAATCTTTTGCTTTTTCTTTAGTATAGGCAATTCTAACAAGGCCATGGTAGGTGACCAAGGACATACTATGGCAAGATGCGCAAACTTTCTGAAAGACCTGATGTCCACGCTGAATTTATGCATGATCATAAGAACTTAGAATTCCCTTATGTGGCCATGGGTAGCTTGGGCAATCTAAACCATGTTCTGTCTCGTCAGCAACTGCTATACCTGCAAATCCAAATAATCCAGACACCCCTTCCCCAAGAAGTGCCAAAGCCTTTAGTGACTTCATGCTAACAAAGTCACTTCCATTTTTATTTTTCTTGGACATAAATGCTACGGCATCCAGAACCAGTCTCAGGCAGTGCAGTCAATTTTGATATCTGTTACAACAACCGGAAAACCCATCGATCATCGACATCCTATTTTCCCCGACTACATTTTCCAAAACATGATCCATTTTGGGTAGAGGATAATTATCTTTGAGAGAGGACTTGTTTACAATTCTAAAGTCTACACATAGTCTGATCTCCCTGCTTTTCTTCCTAATCAGAACTAAGTTCGCCACCTAGTCAGAGTACCTGAGAGGTATAATTATTTTTGTGTCTAAAAGATTTTTCACTTCTTTTTTGACCACAGGCAGTAAAATGGGGTTGATTTGTCTGAGATTCTGTCTGAAGGGTTTAACACCCAGTTTCAAAGGTATCTTGTGCTCGATCACATAGGTATCATAGGTTTTGAGTTCATCATAAGACCATGCAAAGACATCTTTATACCGCCCGAGTAAGTCCGTATACTTTTTTTTTTCTCAGGAGGAAGGTACTTTGATAACTTCACTATCCTAGGCTCTTTGTTGGTGCCCACGTCACAGTCTTCGACCACCTCTGGTTGGGGCTATAGGGTGGACTTCATAGGCATGTCATTTTGATCAAACAACCTTTCTAGAGGTATCAGGCCCTTAGGGATCTGATTACTTTTTAACACTACCAGGTGATGATTTACAATTTTTTCTCGGAACTCTTGAGGTTCCTCCCGTTCCTGCATAATCCAGGTATGATCGTTTTGGTTTTCCCGGTCAATGTGGGCTTCGGAGAAATCATCCACCATTTTCAGGAAATTTCTGATCTGTTCGTCATCTTCGAAAACCTGCCAGTGTTGTATGTTGTTTGGTACTGATGGTCTATGCCTTACCTCTATGTGGTACTTTAATTTGAAAGTGGTAAGGGGTGCGAAAGTCAAATCTGCTTTGGCCAGAGAATTGGCCTGCTGGTTTTCGGCTCATGGGATGAAATGAACCTTTACTGATGAAAATAAATTTTCCATTAGATCCCAGGTGCAATTTCTATAGGACCTCAGTGTCGGGTTCTTGGCTTGGTACTGCCGATTTACCCGCTTCACAATCAGTTCAACATCTCCATAGACCTCTAACTTCTTTATGTTTAGCTTCTTGGCAGCTTCCAGTCCCAATACTAGAGCTTCATATTCGCAAACATTGTTTGTGCAGTCTACATCCCACTGTAGCTTGTAAGAGAAGGGAATGACGAATTCATTTTCAGGTGCTACGAAAAGCACTCCCGCACCTTCTCCTTCACACGACAAAGCACCACCAAAGAACATTTTCCAAGTTCTAGTTCTGTACACATCTTTAGTTGTCTTTTCAGTTTTGATTTCATCGATGTAACTTTCTCTTGTACAATTATCTTCAGTATCATCAAAGGATAAAATACAATTTCCCAGGTCTTGATCGGCGATGTAAATAGGGTAATTGTTAGGATTCTGAGTATCACTTACCGTATATGCCAACCGTGTTCCCCTATATAACCATGTGAACTGTCCACCAAAAACAGGGATTGTGGCGTAGTTCATATCTAGCTGAAGGGATCCCCCGAGCTTGGCTCCCCAAGATCTAGATAATAGTAAAACATACTTCGGGGGTATATCAACAACAAATACATCCATTAGGACATTTTTCACTGGAATCTGGGCGAGGGTGACTATTAAATCTTTGATCATGCCCATGCACTTAACTCTCCTTGAATTGAATGAGTAAATATCTCCATAGGGTCTGGTGATTTCGAGGCCTAGACTATCCATAATAGATTTGGGCATTATGTTATGAGAGGCCTCAGAGTCTAGCATTCAATTATGCAACATCCGATCGTGCACTTTCAGGTTAATATAGAAGGGGGTGATGGTATCTCTGGTACCTTCAAAATGTGGACCAAAAGTGATATTAGGCTTGTCATTTTCCAGATTTATCACGTCGGACTGACTCTCTAGATCTGAAAAATTTATCATCTTGGTTATTTTTTTTTGGTACACAGGATTCTTTGCCAAATCGACCAAAGCTATTGGTATATTGATCTTTTTTATCTCATTTTCTAGGCAGAAACCTCTCGCAATTTTATCTGTTTCCATGGCTGAAACATCGAACTCTTTCTTATCCATTTTATTTATTAGCATTGTTTTATTTTCAGCATTTCTGGTTTCAGGTGTCCGCGTTTCAACTGCCTTGGTTTTTCTCCCTTGGGTTTCGACCTCTTTTACGTTGGTATTCTGTGAATCTACCCCTTTTTTATTTCGCATCTCGGTCTCTTTCTGGATGGGCTCATATGTTTCTCCCCTAGGAAAAGTTTTATTGGGTTATGCAGTCGACACAGGTTTGTTTTTGGGCCTCAGATTGTATTTATGCTATATCTTGGCCATTATGGTGTCGTCCATTCCTTGATAAGTGGGATTATGAGCGCTATTTAGGTTATTGTCTTCAACCGATGCTTGTTCAGTGTTCAGGGACTTCTCATAATCTTATTTCGTTAAGTGAGGTTGTATATAGTCATCGCCTAAGTTGTTTACATATTCTTCCAAGTCTTCGAACTCTTTCATATAATTTCCTCCAATAAAAATTTTATTTTTTAGAGGTGTTTGGATATTTTCGTCTTCATTTTTAATTTGTCTTGGTTGAAACTAAGGGTTGGGATTTCTCCTAAATTATCTCTTAATGAATTGATCAGCTGTGGATTGATCTAGCTCCATTCTCAAGATTTTGTTTGATAGTTATTTTATTATCCTAGCCATGTCATCCATTTTGTCATCCGAGGATCTTCCAGATCTAGAGGGACCTACTTGTTCTCTAAGACATATAGTTTCCCTATTTCCCATCTCGTTTTTCGTTTTTAATTTACTCGAAGCCATCATGTTTGAATCAATTTACATAGCATCATCTTGCATTCAAGCTAGGTCAGCCCCTCTCCTTTCTCTTAACAGTAAAGAAAAATCAGGTTCAAAGGCTCCTGCGAAAGTTACTTTGGCTGTGGGTTGGGACAGTTTAACTTCAACAGGGATCTTATTGTACAACTTGTTAAACCTTTGGATAAATTCCATAACAGTTTCAGATCCCTTTTTCTTTAAATACCCGAACTTGATCAAATAGTATAAATGATCCTTTCTTTCACCCCATTGTTTGAGAAAGAGATCTTCTAGCACATCATAGGATACGATTGAACCTGGGGGCAAGCTCCAAAACCAAGTTCTTACCTATCCCTTGAAGGTTTGGACAAACAAATGGGAATACACGTCCTCATGCTTGAGACCTAGAATATCAACGAATTGATAAAAAAAGTTGATATGATCGGCTTCAGTTAGATCCCCTTCTCCTGTGAACTTGGGTAAGTTTTTCATATAGTTTTCGGGTAAATCATCGAGAGGTACTGTAAGGACCAAGGGGGCGTATCTAGTGGCTACTTTGGTGAAAAACTTGGGAGGCGGTTGTTAGCCTTGACCTCCTATTCCCCCTACTCCTTCTCTGGCGGTGGCCATGGATAACCTAGGAGAGGAAATTGATGTGTTATAAAGAGGGTTGGCGAAGTTGTATAGGAACTCTCTAGCTTCCCTAGGGTGGAAAGGGGAAAATTCCAGAAACTCTTTACCAGGGGAGGTGAAAATTGAAAAAGGGGAAGAAGGTATACGTGGACTCAGCTCCTCTGACTTGCAGGATATGTAATTGGGAGAACCCACCGGTGTCGAATCTGTGGATGTGGAAACTTCTTCAAGGCCTTGAGTGATAGAGGGGTTTATATTGAGAGTCGATGGGATATCAATAGGGATGATATTTACAGAAGGATTGTTGCCCCTACTAACATAAGAGGTAGTCAGAGAGGTCTCGGTCTTGATCTTAGGTAGGAGTTTCTCGGATTTTAGGGTCTCGGCTTCGACAACACTATCCGATATTTTCTCGAGAGAAAGTTCTCATGAGGGTGAAGGTTTGAAATAGGTCTTATCTTTAGGTTGATTAGACCTGGGTTGGTAGGCAATAACGTTCTGTTTAAAAAGACCCCTTGGTATTAGTATTTTTCAGGGTCGAAAACTGGTACTGTCTGTTTGGCATCTAGGTTTTGTCTGGTGTTATTTCAAAAGGATGCCACCTTACTTAAGAGTGGAGTCTCCAAGTGAATGATGAAGGTTTAACCTTAACAAGGTGTTCTCTCTTTGTTCACTATCAAAAAAGGAAACTTGGAAATGTCCTTTTCTCAAGGGAAAGTGATTACGATTCTTCGTCCCCGGCAACGACGCCAGAAATATGTTGTTCCAGAGTCTACACTTAAGGCTATAAATTATAGAGTCTAAGCATCCAAAGTGAGTGAGTGATAGAAAAAGGGGAAGAAACAACTTCAAGGAAAGAAGCTATGGCTGATTTTTGGGTTGTCTTTGTCTAGCTTCCAAATATTCTTGAATGTTGATATCCCATTCAATGGTGGCCCATGAAAGTTAGAGCACCCTAGCCAAGAAGAAACCATGAAAATAAAACATACCACTAAGGGGCTCTACATAGGCTCCACCACATACAAAAAAACCACCAAAACATTCAACAAAAGAAGTGCATGTGGAATAAATAAGCATAGGGACATAAAAGATCCTTGAGGAGGAAGAACAAGGGACAGGAACCCAAGATATTCCTGAGGTATAAGAAACAGGGTCAACCAATCCTGTAGATACTCAGAGGTCCATTAGTCCTAAGCCATCAACCACCTAGGAGAGGCGGCCAGGGGAGAAACCTATGGTGGCCGAAAGAATGCAAAGGCCCACAAGCCACATAGCCATATATCACTAACCCCATATGATGTGGAGTTAGTGGTGAAAAAAGTCAAGGAGAGGCTGGCCAAGGTATGGGAGAATGTGGAGAAGCACAAGGATTCAATTGCAGATCAAGTGCAAGAATTAAAAACTATGCTGGAGTAGCTAAGGATCGGGGAAAAAAATGCACCAAAATAAACACCCACGTAGGCTAAGGAAGGAGTGCCAGTGCCTGAAACAATGCAATTTGCAGCGCAGACGAGCGCCAATCTCATCTTCACACCCGAGATGATGTTCCAGGATGAAGAAACAACACATAAACCCATAAAGGACATCGAGAAGTTGGACGTGGCATTGGCCAAGATTCCAACAAAGGCGTTGTATAAACTTTAGGTAAGCGTTGCACAAGAGATTTAGTCCAAAGCAAGAGTGGACATGACAAACCTACAGGTAGCCCAGATAGAAAAAATATCAATGAAGGAAGCCCTCAACCTTGAAGCACAACAAAAAGAGAGAGAAAAACAACAAGTGGAGGAGACGAAGAATTAGTTCCACATGTTGTTTCAAGAAATTCCCGGGAACACAATTGAGGAGGTAGGGTCTTCGGAAGAGAATCTACGAAGGATAGAGCATGTTATCTAGTAATATAGAGAGAAAATTAAAGACCTGGAGGAGTGTGTCACACCCACTACTCCCCCAGAAGTTAGAGCACAATGAGAACATGAGGCAACAACAACTGTGGAGGACATTGACCAAAGCATACAAATAGTCACTTAGCTATTAGAAAAGAGCATGCAACTATAGACTCACCTCCTAGTAGATGGTAGCCTCCAGGAACTCTAAGAGAAGGAAAATAAACTCCACGCAGCAATGGCATAAGTGAACCAATGACAAAAAATAGTTTCACTGTTAGAGAAGATGAATACTACTACTGAAATGAAGGCTCTACAGTTGGAAGAGAAAGCAGTGTAATCCTAGAGGACAATAAGACAAGATTTGTTGGAGCCCCCTGCAAGAAAAGGTAGAGGAACTAGTCATGGAGAGCGATGTAGCTAATAAGATCATTGAAAATATTGGGTCTGAGGGAGAAAAGATATTACAATCTCCTATCATAGAGGAGGTGGTCACCGCTATGGCTAAAAAGAGAATTTAGGCTCACTAGCAATGGCAGCGGATAACGAAAATGTATGATGCACTGCACCAGGAAGTAACAGGTGTAGGAAGAAAGTAGTGATAGTTGCATAAGTCATGTGACTTAGGATGAGTCACGATGTTAACGTTGGGGTATTTTTGGGAACATGCCCATTTTGGGGAAAGGCACAACATGAAGGAAAGACAGTTGGTAGAAAGGCATGTGAGGTGTGCATGCAAGAATATGGAAAAGAAAGACAGCTGGCAGAAAAAGCAGTGGATGAAAGAAAAATGTGCATGCAGAGGAGGAAAGCACGTAAGGCCAAAATGCAAGAAGACCTAACTAGGTTAGTGATGTAGGAGCATCGCCAACACATCAAGCGAGCCAGAGTGGAAGCAGAGGACAACTGGATAAGCCAGCACAAATTTTGAAAATGATTTGAAATTGTGCGCGATCTTAAATGAAGTCATTTAAGAAGAAGCACCTTTGAATATTGTAATGGACCTTGAGTGGATAGCTCTCGTCCTTAGGTAGATAAACGACATTTAATATAGTTAATGCTGGTAGATAGGAATTTAATTTTAGATTTGATAGCTTTAGAGTCCAAGAGGGAAAACGGATATAGACACCCTCATTGTATCATTGTAACATTAGCCTGAGTCTAAAATTGAAGAAGGAGAAGAGAAAGCAGAGAATTGTATGAAGAACACCCATGTACAGGCATTTGAATTAATAGAAGAAAGCTTTGATTCAAATTCATGGTTTGTGTTGTTTCTCTGTGTATTGACGTTATGCTCATGAATATTTTCTTCCTGTCATACATTTTCTTTTATATTATGTGTATGTGATTTTATGGTGGAATTGAAGCCTGAAAGGAAGAGTGAATGAGTTTCAATTGTTTCTCTAATTGAGCCAGAGGATTCCTGCAAGGAGTGAAGTCGAATTGTCCGCAAGGAGTGCGTTGACAAAAGGGTTCAACTAGAGATAACGTTTGTTCTCATTTCCTCAAAAGGTGCAGTTGGGCACAAGAGCCGTGCAAGGAGTGCGCAGGCTGGTTAAATGTCTCAGGGTTGAGAATCTGAGGGAAGTGTTAGAAGACTGCTGCTGCAGGAGTGCGCAGGGTCGAGAGACTTCAACACTCAGTCGAGGTTGAAGGGTTGCTGCAAGGAGTGCGTGCAAGAGGTTTCTAAGAAGACCGAAGTCGTGGAAAAACTCAGGAGGAGTAGGCCTTCAAATTCACTGAAGGATAAGCGTAGGGAAGCTGTTATTAGAAGTCTGAGGGAAGCGTCGCAGGTTGGCGAGCAGGTGAATGAGTCTCTTGGAGAGACACTTCTTCATTGCATGGAATACATAAGGAAGAACGGACGGTCGAAATCCTCTGAGGAGATTTCGCAAAGCTCCGAGGATCGTTAGATCTTGCGGAGGTGCAAGGAGGTTACGGTGGAGAACGTCTGAGGGTTTGAAGCTCAGGAGGAACAGAGCAATCGATCCAGGTCACAAGCATTGTCAGATCTACATGTGGTATTTCCTATCAGGGATTCGTGAGTCAAAGCCCCAAAATATTGCAACGAGAATTGTGATATCGCGATCCGCGATATCCCGACGAGCCTAGAACCGTCCATCAATGGGGATGAATGTCAAGAGATCCGAGGAAGTCGGGGTTCGGAGAATAAGTATTTTCAAGAACCAAGTATTCTTGCAGCTCAGAGTCGCGAAACATGATATTCCGACGGGAGAATTGTGTGGGCCACAACAGGAGTTAGTGGAGGACAGGTGGCGTGCATATTGGGGATCATGAAAAGGAAGGTCCTGAATCCATTGACATCAGGATTTGTGATACCGCGAACTCCGAAGTCCCGATAGAAGTGACAAGAAGTTGAAGGGACAACTCACGCGTGCATTGGAATTTCATTGCATTGGGTATTGGGAGTTGGTAAACCTAAGGGTTCGAGATCGCGACTAGCGAAGTCGCAATAGAGCGGAAGTTCCGATAGGAAGAATTCAGTGTTGACTGGCCATCGGGTCTTGGGGATTCGAGAGCCCAGTGATCGATAGTGAACTTGCAAAGCTGGGAGTTTCGATCCTCTGATAAGTAAGGAAAGGGGGATCGTGCGAAGAGAACTGTGGGTGTATATTTCTCGATAGGGAAATAGAAGAACCTTGGCGTTCTTTAGGCCGTGAGAAGAAGAAGATCCTGAAGGAGCAGACGTGCCTGCGGGTGCGAGCACATCAAGTGGTGTCAGAGAGGGAATATCTCTTTGCTTTCTGTAGCAGAGAAGGGGAGAAATTTTCCATGCCGCCAAGGAGAGAAAGACAGTCACCTGATCTAGAAGATAGGGAGGTGCGAAGGAGAGGCAGGCAGGTAGTCAATCCAGAAATGGAGAGACAGATGATAGATCTCTGGGAAAGACTCAAAGACATGGAGACAGTGCAAAGATGCACAGTTAGTGCAGGGGATTTCAGTGATTTAGAGGATGAAGTTGAAGTTGAACGCGACGAGGAAGTTGCAGCCGAGGACACAACAAATGAATGCCTAATTAAGGCTATTGCCAGAATGGGTGCAAAGGCGAATATGGACATTCCAGTCTATGAGGGAAATCTGGATGCAGAGGAGATTCTAGATTGGATTAGAGCTCTCGATACTTATTTCAATTATGAAGAGATCGAAGAGGACAAGAAAGTCAAGCATGTTGTTACACGCTTGAAGGGACATGCAACATTGTGGTGGGATGAGCTACAAGCTGACAAACGCTGCAAAGGTAAGAAAAAGATTAAGAGTTGGGATCGACTGATCACGAAGATGAAAGTGAAGTTCATCCCGAGAGATTAACAAATCACTCTGTTCAGGAGGATGCAGAACCTGAGACAGAAACTGATGAAAGTAAAAGAATACACTGAGGAATTCTATCGACTGAACATCAAAGAAGGTCATTGGGAGAGTGATGATGAGAAGGTTTCTAGGTATCTAAATGGTCTGAGATACGACATTCAGGATGAATTGAGCATGGTAACCATATGAACGGTGGAGGATGCTTATCAGATGGATCTAAAAGTAGAAGAGAAGATGAGCCGTAAGCAAGGTCAGCGAGGGCGAGGCAGGAGTCAGCCCAGAGGCAAGTTATTTTCCTAGGACAAATACCAGAATCCCAAGGAGGAATGGAAGAAACCTCAGGGTAAATTTGAAAGAGGTGGAACCTCATAGTGAGGGTCATATGTTGAATAGAGAGGGCAACATACATAGTAGAATGGAGGATATGCTGATGGAAATACTTTTCCTTGTACCAGAGGTAAAGGAAGAGGAAGAGGTGGAGAAATCACATGCTTCACATGCAGAAAGAATGGGCACAAGTCTTACAAGTGTCCAGAAAAAAAGAAGGACATCGGATAATCTCACATCATCGAGGCGCAGAGGAGGGATGTTGAGGCAGAGGACGTTGAAGGCGAAAGGTCGCTTATGATGCAAAAAGTCCTTTTGACAACTGAGAAAGAGGTGGAAATCTCAGTCCAAAGGACCAGACTTTTTAGGACTGCTTGCAAGACCAAGGACAGGGTGTGCAAGGTCATTGTAGACAGTGGTAGCACGGATAATCTCGTATCTATAGAGATGGTAGCGAAGCTGGAGCTGGAGATGACTGATCATCCAAGCCCATATAGAGTTTCGTGGCTATAGAAGGGACACCAGGTAACTGTTACTAAATAATGCTTGGTTGAATTCAAAATAGGAGGGTATAATGATAATATCTTATGCGATGTTATTCCCATGGATGTATGTCATTTATTGCTGGGTAGACCATGAAAATATGACAGAAATGTGGTTCATGATGGGTGAATGAACACATACACCCTAGAGAAGAATGGGAGAACCCATATGTTGCTTCCGATACAGGATAAAGAGGTGAATCCGGAAGTAAGCAACACAGTACTTCTCATGAGTGGGAAGGAACTTCTTACAGAGGTTAAGAACAAGGAAGATCCACAATTCTTTGTGGTTAGGAAACCAAGGATTGTTCTGACTATCACAAGAGTGGATGATTTACCAGATGAGGTTCAGGAACTGCTGGAAGAGTTCCCTGACATCATAGTGGACGAATTACCTCATTTTTTACCACCAATGAGGAGTGTGAGTCATCATATAGACCTCATACTAGGAGCTATTTTGCCGAATAAGGCCACGTACAGGTTGATGTCGCAATAAAATGAAGAGGTCAAGAAGCAGGTCCAGGAGTTGTTGGACAAAGGATTGGTTAGGGAGAGCTTGAGTCCATGTGTTGTTCCGACAGTACTCAGTCCAAAGAAGGATGGAGGTTGGAGAATGTGTACTGATTCAAGGGTAATCAATAAGATAACCATCAGGTATAGGTTTCCACTGCTGAGAATGGATGATTTGATTGATTGCCTAAGTGGGGCAAAGTATTTTTCAAAGATTGATTTGAAAAGAGGATACCACCAGATTCGCATGAGAGAAGGCGTTGAGTGGAAGACAGCCTTCAAGACCAACGAAGGCTTGTATGAATGGCTTGTTATGCCATTTGGTTTGAAAAATGCACCAAGTACATTCATGAGGTTAATGAATGAAGTCCTGAGGGAGTTCATCAAGAAGTTTGTCATTGTGTATTTGGATGACATACTGATTTATAGTAAATCAAAGGCTGAACACCTGAAGCATTTGGCTAGGTGATGAAGAAGCTACAACAGGAGAAGCTATTGATTAATATGAAGAAGTCCTCATTTATGAAGACAGGGCTCATTTACTTGGGTTTTGTTATTTCGGCTAATGAGTTGAGGATGGATCCAGATAAGGTAGAAGTGATCAAGAATTGGCCATCACCAAGAAATGTATTCAAGCTGAGAAGTTTTCATGGTTTGGCTAGTTTCTATCAGAAGTTCATCAGGAATTTCAGTGGGATTAGCACAACAATGATTGATACAGTGAAGAAGCAGCATAAATATTTTCACTGGACAGTAGAGGCCGAGAAGAGCTTCAATCTGTTGAAGCGGAAGATCACGGAACAACCGGTTTTGGTGTTGCCAGATTTTCTGAAGACATTTCAAGTGAAATGTGATGCAAGTGGGTTTGCCATAGGAGTGGTCTTGAGTCAGGAAGACAGACTGATTTCATATTTCAGTGAGAATTTGGATGAGGCAAAGGTGAAATACTCCACGTATGATAAAGAATTTTATGCTATCATACAAGCACTGAAGAAGTGGAGGCATTACTTGATCCCAAAAGAATTTGTATTGTACAGTGACAATCATGCACTGCAGTTTGTGACTCAACAGGAGAAGTTGAATCAGAAACATGCAAAATGGGTAGAGTATATGTAGGATTTCACGTTTGTAATTAAACACATTTCGGGTACTACTAACAAAGTGGCTGATTCTTTGAGCAGGAAGTGTTTGTTGTTGCAGGAATTCTGAGTCAAAACCTTGGGTTTTGATAACCTCAAGGACATGTACGCAGGAGATGTAGATTTTGCAGAAGCGTATGAAGCAGCTGAGAATCCAGTTCTCAGACACAGAAGTCCTTGGATAGACTATATGATCCAAGAAGGGTTGTTGTTCAAAGGCAATCAACTGTGTATTCTGAATTGCTCCATGAGGGAGAACTTGTTAAAAGAAAAACACAGTGGTGGATTAGCAGGACACTTTGGCCATGAAAAAACATTCACGAAGTTGAGCGAGTCATATTTTTGGCCGGGGATGCGAGAAGATGTCAAGAGGTTCATTGAGAGATGTCGAGTTTTCCAGCATTCGAAGGGAAGGAAGAAGAATGTAGGTTTTTATCAGCCATTGCCCATACCAGAGAGGCCATGGGAGGCGATAAGCATGGATTTTGTATTGGGGTTGCCAAGGACACAAAGAGGTGTTGATTCAATATTTGTGCTGGTGGATAGGTTTTCTAATATGGCACACTTCATTCCATGCCAGAAGACCAGCAATGCGACTCACATCGCAAATATGTTCTTCAAGGAGGTCATTCAACTTCATGGGTTGCCGAAAAGAATAATTTCGGACAGAGACACTAAATTCATAGGGAATTTTTGGAGGAACTTATGGAAGAAGTTGGGGACTAACTTGATGTTTAGTTCTGCTTATCATCCTCAGACAGATGGAAAAACAGAAGTGGTGAACAGAAGTCTGGGAGACTTGCTGAGAAGCTTGGTAACAGAACACCATAGCAGTTGGGACAACATATTTCCACAGGCAGAGTTCGTATACAATGATTCAGTGAACAGAAGCACAGGCTGAAGTCCATTTCAGATTGTGTATGGGATGCAGCCGAGAGGAGTTTCTGAATTGAGGGATTCAAAACAGACTACGACTAGCAGCGCTAGTGTAGAAGAATTCACTGAGGCGATGAAGGAACTTCACAGCCAGGTGAAGGAGCGACTGCTGAAATCAAGTCAGGAGTACAAGCGTGGAGCAGATCAGCATTGGAGACAACTTCAGTTTGAAGTGGGTGATCTAGTTCTAGCACATTTGAGGAAAGAAAGGTTCTCGAGAGGAACATACAATAAGTTAAAGATGAAGAAAATCGGACCATGCAAGGTCTTGAGAAAATTTGGAGAAAATGCTTATGAGATCGAGTTGCTGGATGGCATCGGGATATCTCTGATATTCAATATCACAGATTTATACCCATATAGGGATGGAGAAGCAGAGACTGGAACTGAACAACCAGTGATCCAGTGGATGAAACAATTGCCAGTTGTAGAAAAGCCACAAATGGAGTGCATACTGGACAAGAGAGTGGGTAAGAAGACCAGAAGGAAAGAATACTTTGAGTATCTGGTCAAGTGGAAGAATAATCCAGTTGAAGATGCCAGCTGGGAGAATGAAGCAGACATAAAAAAGCATGGACAAACCATGTAGGAGCTCATGGAAAGGATCCCATGAAAGTTTTCAAGCCGAGGAGTATGATGCAGAAGCATCACCGGCACATCAAGCGAGCCAGAGCATAAGTGGAGGACAGCTGGATAAGCCAACAAAATTTTTGAAAATGCTTTGGAATTGTGTGTGATCTTAAATGAAGTCATTTAAGAAGAAGTGCCTTTGAATATTTTAATGGACCTTGAGTGGATAGCTCTCTTCCTTAGGTAGATAGACGACATTTAATATAGTTAATGCTGGTAGATAGGAATTTAATTTTAGATTTGATAGCTTTAAAGTCCAAGAGGGAAAATGAATATAGACACCCTCATTGTATCATTGTAACGTTAGCCTGAGCCTGAAATTGAAGAAGCAGAAGAGAAAGCAGAGGATTGTATGAAGAACACCCATGTACAGACATTTGAATTAATAGAAGAAAGATTTGATTCAAATTCATGATTTGTGTTGTTTCTTTGTGTATTTACGTTATGCTCATGAATATTTGCTTCCTGTCATACATTTTCTTTTATATGTTGTGTATGTGATTTCATGGTGGAATTGAGGCCTGAAAGGAAGAGTGAATGAATTTCAATTGTTTCTCTAATTGAGCCAGAGGATTCCTGCAAGGAGTGCAGTCGAATTGTCTGCAAGGAGTGCGTTGACAGAAGGGTTCAACTAGAGATAACTTTTGTTCTCATTTCCTCAAAAGGTGCAGTTGGGCACAGGAGCCATGCAAGGAGTGTGCAGGCTGGTTAAAGGTCTCAGGGTTGAGAATCTGAGGGAAGTGTTAGAAGACTAATGCTGCAGGAGTGCGCAGGGTCGAGAGACTTCAACACTCAGTCGAGGTTGAAGGGTTGCCGCAAGGAGTGCATGCAAGAGGTTTCTAAGAAGACTGAAGTCGTGGAAAAACTCCGAAGGAGTAGGCCTTCGAATTCATTGAAGTATAAGTGCAAGGAAGCTATTATTAGAAGTCTGAGGGAAGCACCGCAGGTTGGCGAGTAGGTGAATGAGTCTCGTGGAGAGACACTTCTTCATTGCGTGGATTGCATAAGGAAGAACAGATGGTCGAAATCCTCTGAGGAGATTTTGCGAAGCTCTGAGGATCGCTAGATCTTGCGGAGGTGCAAGGAGGTTATGGTGGATAATGTCTAAGGGTTTGAAGCTCAGGAGGAACAAAGCCATCGATATAGGTCACAAGCACCGTCGGATCTACACATGGTATCATGTATTGGGGATTCGTGAGTCAAAGCCCCAAAATATTGCAACGAGAATTGCAATATCATGATCCGCGATATCCTGATGAGCCCAGAATCGTCCATCAGTGGGGACGCATGTCAGGATATCCAAGGAAGTTGGGGTTCGGAGAATCAGGATTTTCAAGAACCAAGTATTCTTGCAGCTCGGAGTTGCGAAACGCGATATTCCGATGGGAGAATTGTGTGGGCCACAACAGGAGTTAGTGGAGGACAGGTGGTGCACATATTGGGGATCGGGTAAAGGAAGGTCCTCAATCCATTGACATCAAGATTCGCGATCCTACTAACTCTGAAGTCCCGATAGAAGTGACAATGAGTTGAAGGGATAGCTCACGCGTGCATCAGTGTTTCATTGCATCAAGTATTGGGAGTTGGTAAACCTAAGGGTTCGATATCACGAGTAGCAAAGTCGCGATAGAGAGGAAGTCCCGATAGGAAGAATTCAATGTTGACTGGCCATCGGGTCTCGGGGATTCGAGAGCCCAGTGATCGATAGTGAACTTGCGAAGCCGCGAGTTACGATCCTCCGATAAGTAAGGAAAGGGGGATCGTGCGAAGAGAACTGTGGGTGCATATTTCCCGATAGGGAAATAGAAGAACCTTGGCGTTCTTCGGGCTGTGAGAAGAAGAAGATCCTGAAGGAGCGGACGTGCCTGCGGGTGTGAGCACATCAGTTAGGGTTTTGGTAAGAGAATGTAATGGATGATGAGACAAAAATACATATAAATAGACACCTAGGAGGTCTAGGGGGGGGGGCGGTTTCATGGAGTGTTACTCGCTTGAGAAGGAGTAACTAGTCTGTAACACGACTGTAATATGATCCAATATTGTAAGATGTGGATATGTAGAGAGTCATAAGGGTAGATATTGAGGGTTATATCACAGGCTAGGTAGCCTGGTGTGATCTAGTCTGCCTCATAATAGATCTCAAACCTTATAAGGATGAGTTGTAAAGCACGCGACGCTGTAGCTTTGGAACTACCATAATAAAAGATCTTGAGAGCTAGATCTTTGTGGACGTAGCCCAGGAGGGGGTGAACCATGGTAAAACATGTGCCATGTGATTGAATGTTTTTATCTCTATTATGATCTATGAGTATATGTTAGAATGATGTATGAATGAATTAATGGATCTAATTACATTACATGCATGAATGAGAATAAAAATATATTTATTTAATAATTAGATAGAATTCATAGCACACAATCCATAGATCCACATTCAGTCCTGGATTGCAAGCACTTGAGTATTTCAATCACCCATTAAGACTATCTCAGGTGAGACTGTGCAGTGCACTATGTGTGTTGTGTTGCCTTCTGGTTTACCAAGAGAACCAATAGTTTTAGAGGCTTTCTTGGATCCCCACTAGACCTGAACCTGGGTCAAATTATGTTAAAAGTATAACTAAGATAACCAAACAACAGACAAAATTCATTGTTTGAGAGATGACCTTTCTGCATTTCTTGGAAGAGATCAAGGAAATAACATTGGGTGGGACTGCCTCGGGTATCCTGTACAATTTCTTGTTCAAAGTAATAATATCACTGCAAGGCATAGACACATATACAACATGAAGTTTCCATAAATATGGTTGGCCCAAAATAACATTACAAACTTTGAGAGGGGATACATCACACAATACATTGTCTTTGAAGGGCTTGATGTTGTATGACAAGCAAAATTGTTGGCTGATGCAAATGTTGCTTCCTTGGCAGAGCCATCTGATGGTGTAGGGTTGTGGGTGCGACATTGTTGACATGGTGATTCACTTGAAAACCTATGTTGATATGAGGTTATTCTGGCTACCACTATCAATGATGAAGTGCAGCGGGGTACCCTTCACCCACATATGTGAATGAAAAAGGCACTCTCCTTCCTCTGGCTCATCTGGTTCATTGGGATGGAGCTTGGTGGTAGCAATGGTAGCACTTGGTTTTTCATCTATGATTCATCTCCCCCTTTCTAGTTCTAACTCAAAGTCAGAACCTGCATCTGATTTAGAGGCTTTCAACTCAACCACCAACGACGGCTTCGAGCGAAAATCAGTTGTGTTATCCTAGGGGATCTTATGGAAGTCGCACCACTTCCAAATATATTTCTTTGTCTTTCTAGTGTCCTTCTTTATTTGTGGCCTAGGCTGGTTTTTCTGAGGTTTTCCATCTTTTATTTGTCCTTTGTTCTACGGGTTGGGGCTGCCCTTTCTAGGATTTTGCTGTGAGGGGTTCCCAGGCCTAAATTGTCGTGTCTTTTGTTTGATCTTTCGCTTGATTTTGATGGAATATTCGTAGGCCATGCCCAAGGACGAGATGTCTAGAAACTCCATTTCAGCCTGGATATATCTATGGAGACCACCACGATACTTGAGCACCATATGTCACTTAGAATCTTTGATACCCATCTTGGTGCACAAGGTATGGAAGATATTTGTGAACTCGAGCACCACTTGGTCTCTTTCCTGCCACATCATGGTCCATTTTGTGTGCAGGTCTCCATAACTTCCAAAAGGGTAGTATTGTTCCTTAATAACATCCTTAAAGGACTCCCAGGTGACTGCGATTGTAAATAATGAGGGTTCATCTATTTCCTTTTTCTCACAGAATGTTTCCAAAAAATCTTTGACATGGGGGACGGCTTTGAGGAGTGCAAAAGTAATATTTTATCTATTCGAGAAGTTATGGACAATGAAATACCCTTCTAGCAGATTCAACCATTTGTCTACCACATCTATGTCTCTCTGACCTTCAAATATAGGAATATTGAAGTTGAGTTTTACCTTGAAGGAGGCGGCACCTCCATTTGAGGAAGATGTGTCGCCTGATGGCAGTCGCTGAAGGATTTGTGCAAAATTATCCATCATCTCATTCCTCTATTGCATGAGATATTCCTCAAGAAACATTTTGAAGGGATATCCTGTCCTGTCATTTTTATTTTCTTCTGCCATGATAGGTCGTTTGGGCGTGCGAGAGATTTTTTCCTCAAGAGAAACAAGCTTAAGACCCAATTCTTTGTACCTTGATCTCATTGGGGACATGCATTAAGAACGACAAGGAATAGATAGCTCTAATACCACTAATCTAAAATATATTTGCAGAATGAATTGAATACATATTATTATCAAAATATGCTTAACATAGAATAACAAATATACAGTAAAATTGGTTTCTATTCAATAAGGAAATAAGTTGAAACTGTAAAATGCAACGAAAACAAGCTTGCTAGAATGGTGGCAGCTTATCTCTGAGAAGAGATGTGATGACTACAATCATTCAAAAGAATATGATTACAATGAGGATCTAAAGGTGTTTTTACAATAAACATGAATGTCAAAAACCATATACATCCAAAAAACCTAACCCTAGGAGATGAAGCGCCAAACGTCATGTGGGCCCTGTTTGGGTAAGTTAGTACATCAACTTCTTGGGGTTGTAACTTTTGCATACGATATCTGTTTAGGCGCATGAAATCCCATTGGAAAGGTATATTCGAGGACTACACATTTTTCTTCTATCTATCTAAGTTCATTTTAATTGTGGCGAGCCCTAAAAAACATTGTCTAGGGCCTCAAAACGACCCCGCAAGTCAGGGACCCGAAAACTAGGGAAAAAAATTCCAAAATGAGCTAGTTGGAATAGGTGGGAGGCCACCGACACCCATATGGATCAAATTTTTATGATAAATATGAATTCTAAAACCCTAGACATCCAAAACCCTAACCCTAGGAGATGAAGCGCCAAAAATAACTTGGTACATTAACTTCCGGGGGTCATAACTTTTGCATACAATCTTTGTTTTAGGCACGTTGTATCACATTGGAAAGATCTTTTAGAGAACTACAAATTATACCGTCAAAATTGACTTCATATATAGTTTGACTATGGGAAGCCAAGAAAACATTGTTTAGATCCCCAAAACGACCCTCGAAGTACATAAATATGTACTGACAGGAAAACTTCCAAAATAGGCCAGTTGGAATAGGTGGGTGATGCAGAAGCATCCACACCCCATCAAGCGAGCCAGCGCGAGGAGAAAGAAAGAACAGCTGGGCAGCGCCAGCACCAATTTTGAAACATTGTAATATTGTTGCGCCAAGACATTAATGCATGGTTTAATGAAGCGCACTTGTATTGTAAGACAGACCTTGATCAGATAAGCTCTCGTCCTTAGGTAGCTGAGGCATTTATTAGATTTAATGCAGGTAGATAAATTAATTAAGTCTAGATTAGACAGTTTTACTTTCATGAGGGAAAATGGAATATAGGAACCCTCCTTTGTATTATTGTATTCATTCTCATTCATACAGGAGCAGGAGCAGAGCAGAGAACTTGTGAAGAACACCCATGTACAGATATTGAATTAACAGGAAGAGCTTTGATTAAATTCCATGGCTATGATTATTCTCTGTATGTTGTTGATATTATGCTGTTGCATATTTTCTTCTTGTTATGCCTTTGTTTTATATGCTGTGTACGTGATTTCATGGTAGATTCAAAATCTGTGAGAAAGACGAGAATAAGTTTCAATTGTTTCTCTGTCTGAGCCGAGAGATTCCTGCATAGAGTGTAGTCGAATTCATCCACATAGAGTGCGTTGATGAGGCTCAACGGTTAAAATCTTATTATTGCTCGCCCAGAGTTGAATTGGGTTGACAGAGCCGTGCAGGTGAAGTGCAGGCCAAGGTCGAAGTCTCAGCAGGGAGTCTGAGCAAAGGAAGGTAGAGATAGGACTGTTGAAGGTGGATTTCACAGGGTCTGGATGACTTCAACACTTTGAGAGTTGTTGGATGTCGAGCATGTAAAGTGCGAGTGAAAGGTCTCTGAAGGAGTCATAGAAATCAAGCTCAGAAGGGATAGTCCTTTCTCGTCACATGAGAACAAATCTAGGAGAGGTTCCTCAAGAGGAAGAGAATCAACGACTTGAAATCGTCGTGGAGAATCGCGAAGGTCCACAGACCGTCCGATCACGGGGAAGTCATGGGGAAGTTAATTCAAGCGCCATAGCATATCGACATTCGGCGATTGACGAGGTAAGGCGTAGCCCCTTTTGAAATCACAAGTCACGATTTCCCGAATCAATGGGAGCCATCAATCAGAGCGGAAACATGTGGCGCGCGATCCCGAGGAGTCGAAGAATCGGGGTTCGGTGTTCAATTTTTCCTGTATCAAGAAACACTCGCATCGCGGATTCGCGATCCATGAAATCCCGAAGGTGACGTGGCTGCATGGGACCCCGGGAGCGAGTGGAGTCCAGGTGGCACTGTATCGGGAAATCGGTACCTTGGTACTCGGGGTTTGGAAGGTCAAGTTGTTGACATCGCGAGTGGCGATATCCCGATAGGGAAGATACCGATGAGTGGAAAGTGTTGACCGTTGACCATCAACATTCGGGGTTCAGGGTTTGGAGTCACACGGGGTTGTGCATACAGGTTTGCGATACCGCGAAACCCGATCTCCCGATAAGTGAAGGGGAGATTGCTGACAGGAGATAACTGTGGGTAAAGGATTCCTGACAAGGAACTAGAGGAGCATTTAGCTCTTCGGGCCAGAGTTAGAGAAGGTCCTAGTGAAAGTGGCTTGCTACCGAGGGCAGGTTGCGTCAGAGTGGTATCAGAGCAGGAGAGGATTTCTCTTTGTTCAGGTAACAGGGAGAAGCGGATTACACCATGCTGCCCAGAAGAGAAAGACAGTCACCTGATCGGGAAGATAGGGACGCCCGAAGGAGAGGTAGTCTGGCAGGGAATCCGGAGATGGAACGACAGATACGAGATCTCAGGGCGAGACTCGAAGAGATGGAAATGAATCAGAGGTGTGGAGTTGGTGTAGTAGAGTTCAGTGATTCCGAGGTTGAAGAGGAAGCTGGACATGATGTTGAAGAGGTCAGAGCAGAAGATGCATCAACAGAGAGGTTGATGAGAGCTATCTCCAGGATGAGCTCAAAGACAAAGATGGATATTCCCATCTATGAGGGAAGTCTAAATGTATAAGAGCTGCTGGATTGGATCCGAGCACTCGACACCTACTTCGATTATGAAGATATCGAAGAGGACAAGAAGGTAAGGCATGCAGTTACAAAGCTGAAAGGACATGCAGCCTTATGGTGGGATGAGTTGCAGGCGGATAGGCGCTGCAAAGGAAAACAAAAAATCAAGAGCTGGGACAGGATGATCGCTAAGATGAAGGAGAAATTCATCCCCAGAGATTACCAGATCACTCTGTTCAGGCGTATGCAGAACCTGAGGCAGAAGATGATGACGGTGAAGGAGTACACCGAGGAGTTTTACAGACTCAACATCAGAGCTGGTCATCGGGAGAGTGATGACGAAAAGGTGGAAACATATCTGAATGGTCTTAGGTATGACATTCAGGATGAATTAAGCATGGTGACCATCCGAACAGTTGAGGATGCGTACCATATGGCTCTGAAAGCCGAAGAAAAGCTGAGCCGCAAGCAGGGACAGCGAGGGCGAGGCAAGAGTCAGCCTAGAGGCAAAGCAGTTTCCCAAGAAAGAACTCAGAAGCCCAAGGAGGATTGGAAGAGACCTCAGGGTAAGCTGGAGAGAGGTGGAACCTCACAGCAGAGGCAGCCACAAGTTGAACAGAGGCAGAAATATGCTGAGACGAGGAGGCAACATGCAGAGCAGGGTGGCCGATATGCTGACACCAACGCTATTCCTCGTACCCGAGGTAGAGGCCGAGGCAGAGGTGGAATTATCACATGTTTCACATGTGGAAACGACGGACACAAAGTCGTTGAGTGTCCAGACCGGAAGATGGACAGAAGTGAAGCTCACATCACTGAGGTGCATAGGCGTGATGCTGAGTCAGAAGATGCGGATAGCGGAAGGTCGCTTGGGATGCATAAGATCCTTTTGATACTTGAGAAGGAGGTGGATAGCTCAGCGCAAAGGAGCAGACTATTTAGAACGGCTTGTACAGCCAAGGACAAAAAATGCAAAGTCATAATTGACAGTGGGAGCACTGATAATCTCGTTTCAACCAAGATGGTGGAAAAGCTGGAGCTGGAAATGACTAAGCACCCGAGTCCATATAAAGTCTCGTGGTTATAGAAAGGACATCGGGTAAGTGTCACTAAACAATGCTTAGTTAAATTCAAGATTGGGAATTACCATGATGAAATTCTGTGTGATGTCATTCCCATGGATGTATGTCACATACTGCTGGGTAGACCATGGCAGTATGATATAAATGTTGTTCATGATGGGAGGATGAACACATACACTTTGGAGAAGGATGGGAGACTCCATAAATTGCTTCCGATAAAAGATAAAGAAGTGAAGCCGGAAGTAACTAGTACCATACTTCTCATGAGTGGGAAGGAAATTCTCACAGAGCTAGAGAAGGATGAAGATCCACAATTCTTTGTTGTCGAGAAGCCGAGAATTGTCCTGACAAGCACAAGAGTGGATGACTTGCCAGATGAGATTCAGGAACTGTTGGGAGAGTTCACTGATATCATCGTGGATGAACTACCTCATTCGTTGCCACCGATGCGGAGTGTGAGTCACCATATCGATCTCATACCCAGGGAAAGTTTACCGAATAAGGCAGCGTATAGGTTGACACCTCAGGAGAATGAGGAAGTCAAAAGGCAGGTATAGGATCTGCAGGATAAAGGACTGGTCAGAGAGAGTCTGAGTCCATGTGATGTTCCAACAGTACTAAGTACGAAGAAGGACGGAGGCTGGAGAATGTGTACAGACTCCAGAGCGATCAATAAAATCACCATCAGGTACATATTTCCACTGCCGAGAATGGATGATCTGATGGATTGCCTGAGTGGGGCAAATTATTTTTCAAAGATTGATCTTAAGAGAAGATATCATCAGATCCGGATGAGAGAGGGAGATGAATGGAAAACAACATTCAAGACAAACGAGGGTTTGTATGAATGGCTGGTCATGCCGTTTGGATTGACAAATGCGCCGAGCACTTTTATGAGGCTGATGAACGAAGTCCTGCGGGAATTCATTAGCAAATTTGTGGTCATATATTTGGACGACATATTAATTTTCAGCAAGACCAAGGCTGAACACTTGAGGCATTTAGCCATTGTGATGAGAAGGCTACAGCAGGAGAAGCTGTTGATCAACTTGAAGAAGTGTTCCTTCATGCAGACATAACTCATTTATTTGGGTTTTGTAATCTCGGCGAATGAATTGAAGATGGATCCTGAGAAGGTAGAAGTGATCAGGAATTGGCCGTCGCTGAGGAATGTTTTTGAGGTAAGGAGCTTTCATGGTTTGGCTAGTTTCTACAGGAAATTCATTTGGAATTTCAGTGGGTTTAGCGCAACGATGATGGACACTGTGAAAAAGCGGCATAAATTTTTTCACTGGACAGCCGAGGCTGAGAGAAGATTCAATCTTTTGAAGCGAAAGATCATAGAGAAACCAATTCTAGTGTTGCCTGATTTTCAAAAGACATTTCAGGTGAAACGTGATGCCAGTGGATATGTTGTTGGAGGGGTCCTGAGTCAAGATGATAGACCTATTGCATATTACAGTGAGAAGCTGGATGATGCAAAGTTGAAATACTCCACATATGACAAAGAATTATATGCCATCATACAGGCATTGAAGAAGTGGAGGCATTACTTGATACCCAAGGAGTTTGTTTTGTATAGCGACAATCATGCATTGCAGTTCGTGAGTCAACAAGAGAAGTTGAACCAGAAGCATGTGAAATGGGTCGAGTACATGCAGAATTTTACATTTGTGATCAAGCACATTTCGGGGACTGCTAACAAAGTGGCTGATGATCTGAGCAAGAAATGTTTATTGCTGCAGGAGTTCAGAGTCAAGACCTTGGGGTTTGAAAATCTGAAAGATATGTATGTAGGTGATGTAGATTTCGGAGAAGCATACGAGGCAACTGAGAATCCAGTTCTCAGGGATCGGAGTCCGTGGATGGAATATATAATCCAGGATGGATTGCTGTTCAAAGGCAATCAATTGTGCATTCCAGATTGCTCCATGAGGGAGAATTTGGTGAAGGAAAATCACAGTGGAGGCTTAGCAGGTCACTTTGGACATGAAAAAACATTTGCCAAGCTGATCGAATCGTATTTTTGGCCAGGGATTCACACAGATGTTAAAAGTTTTGTTGACAGGTGTAGGATATGTCAGCATGTGAAGGGCCGAAAGCAGAACATAGGTTATTATCAGCCATTGCCCATACCTGAAAGACCATGGGAGGCAATCAACATGGATTTTGTTTTGGGTTTACCGAGAACACAGCGAGGAGTTGATTCCATCTTTTTGGTGGTGGACAGATTCTCGAAGATGGCACATTTCATTCCGTGTCAGAAAACCAGCGATGCGACCCACATCACGAATTTGTTTTTCAAAGAAATCGTTAGATTGCATGGATTGTCGAGAAGCATAGTCTCGGATCGAGATACAAAGTTCATAGGTCATTTTTGGAGGACGTTATGGAAAAAGATGGGAACTAATTTGGCATTTAGTTCAGCTTACCATCCGCAGACAGATGGACAGATGGAAGTAGTCAACAGGAGCTTAGGGGATCTATTGAGAAGCTTGGTGACGGAGCACCACAACAGTTGGGACCAAATATTACCACAGGAGGAGTTCACGTACAACGATTCAGTGAATCGGAGTACAGGAAGAAGCCCGTTCCAGATTTTGTATGGGACACAGCCGAGAGGAGTCTCTGAACTCAGGGAGTCAGGACAGGCTGAAACTAGCAGCGCGAGGGCTGAAGAATTCGCTGAAGCAATGGAGGAACTTCACACGAAGGTGAAGCAGCGACTGATGGATGCAAATCAGGAGTATAAGCGCAGAGCCGATCAGAGAAAAAGACAAATTCAGTTTGAAGTTGGGGACATGGTTCTGGTGCACTTAAGGAAGGAAAGGTTCCCAAGGGGGACATATAACAAGCTCAAAATGAAGAAGATCGAGCCATGCAAAGTCCTGAAGAAATTCGGGGAAAATGCATACGAGCTTGAGTTGCCAGAGGGCATCAGGATATCTCCGATTTATAACGTTTCGGATTTATACCCCTACAGAGTTGGAGAAGCAGACACTGGGACTAAGGAACCAGAAATCCAGTGGCAGAAGCAATTTCCAGTTGCACAGAAGCCTCAGATGGTGTGCATACTGGATAAAAGAGTAGGCATGAAAACCAAGAGCAAGCAGTATTTTGAATACCTGGTGAAGTGGAAGAATCACCCAGTGGAGGATGCCAGCTGGGAAATAGAAGCAGTCATACAGAAGCATGGACACACCGTGCAGGAGCTCATGGACAGGAGCCCATGAAATATTTTGAGCCGAGGAGTATGATGCAGGAGCATCCACACCCCATCAAGCGAGCCAACGCGAGGAGAAAGAAAGAACAGCTGGGCAGCGCCAACACCAATTTTGAAACATTGTAATATTGTTGCGCCAAGACATTAATGCATGATTTAATGAAGCGCACTTGTATTGTAAGACAGACCTTGAGCAGATAAGCTCTCGTCCTTAGGTAGCTGAGGCATTTATTAGATTTAATGTAGGTAGATAAATTAATTAAGTCTAGATTAGACAGTTTTACTTTCGTGAAGGAAAATGGAATATAGACACCCTCCTTTGTATTATTGTATTCATTCTCATTCATACAGGAGCAGGAGCAGAGCAGAGAACTTGTGAAGAACACCCATGTACAGATATTGAATTAACAAGAAGAGCTTTGATTCAATTCCATGGCTGTGATTATTCTCCGTATGTTGTTGATATTATGCTGTTTCATATTTGCTTCTTGTTATGCCTTTGTTTTATATGTTGTGTACGTGATTTCATGGTAGATTTGAAATCTGTGAGAAAGACGAGAATAAGTTTCAATTGTTTCTCTGTCTGAGCCGAGAGATTCCTGCATAGAGTGCAGTCAAATTCATCCGCATAGAGTGCGTTGATGAGGCTCAATAGTTAAACTCTTATTCTTACTCGTCCAGAGTTGAATTGGGTTGACAGAGCCGTGCAGGTGAAGTGCAGGCCAAGGTCGATATCTCAGCAGGGAGTCTGAGCAAAGGAAGGTAGAGACAGGACTGTTGAAGGTGGATTGCACAGGGTCTGGACGACTTCAACACTTTGAGAGTTGTTGGATGTCGAGCACGTAAAGTGCGAGTGAAAGGTCTCTGAAGGAGTCAGAGAAATCAAGCTCAGAAGGGATAGTCCTTT
This sequence comes from Picea sitchensis, assembly GCA_010110895.2. NCBI lineage: Eukaryota > Viridiplantae > Streptophyta > Pinopsida > Pinales > Pinaceae > Picea > Picea sitchensis. The sequence continues at coordinate 27,899 of SNQJ01S0035103.1, read as the reverse complement.
CTCGTCATGTGAGAACAAATCCAGGAGAGGTACCTCAAGAGGAAGAGAATCGACGACTTGAAATCGTCGTGGAGAATTGCGAAGGTCCGCAGACCGTCCGATCGTGGGGAAGTCGTGGGGAAGTTAATTCAAGCGCCATAGCATATCGACATTCGTCAATTGATGAGGTAAGGTGCAGCCCCTTTTGAAATCGCGAGTCACGATTTCCCAAATCAATGGGAGCCATCAATCAGAGTAGAAACATGTGGCGCGTGATCCCGAGGAGTCGGAGAATCAGGGTTCGGTGTTCGGGGTTTCCTGTATCAAGAAACACTTGCATAGCGGATTCACGATCCACGAAATCCCGAAGGTGACGTGGCTGCATGGGACCTCAGGAGAAAGTGGAGTCCAGGTGGCACTGTATCAGGAAATTGGTACCTCGGTACTTGGGGTTTGGAAGGTCAAGTTGTTGACATCGCGAGTGGCGATATCCCGATAGGGAAGATCCCGACGAGTGGAAAGTGTTGACCGTTGACCATCGACATTCGAGGTTTGGGGTTTGGAGTCACACAAGTTTGTGCATACAGGTTCGCGATACTGCGAAACCCGATCTCCCGATAAGCGAAGGGGAGATTTTTGATAGGAGATAACTGTGGGTAAAGGATTCCTGACAGGGAACTAGAGGAGCATTTAGCTCTTCGGGCCAGAGTTAGAGAAGGTCCTGGTGAAAGCGACTTGCTGCCGAGGGTAGGTTACGTCAGTGGGTGACCACCAATATCCACCTGGATGTTGTGTAGGGATTCAGGACACCCCCGTAAGTGAAAAACCCACAATTACAAAGAAATGTACTCATTACAGAGAAGCGTGTTGAACTGAAAACTATCAAGATGAGCCAGTTGAAATTTGGAACAGGCGGGTGGCCACCAATATCCACCTGGATTAGTCCTCCCCCATTATGAAGCAATGATCTCTATTGCATTAAGTTCTTGGGGAAGAGGAGAAAGCATTTTCTAAATTTGAATCTTGGTGAGTTGTGTGCCTTGTTGGAGAAGTTGCATTGCTTGGTCTGTGGAAGTCTGTCACAAACATGTTGCTAGCGGGGTTGAATTTGTTCCACCAACATGTTGTCTTTGGGATAGACAAGGCATTGTGTAAGCACCATTGTAGGTGAAGAAACAATATCTTCTTTCCAGAGATGATTTTAAACATGGATTTTTTTTTTAACATGTAGAAACCTTGGCGAATCTTACTAATCCTTTATATGCCAACTATAAATGTTTGGCGATATTTTTGTAAAAATATTCAAATTTATAAGGATTTTATGTAGTTTTTACAAAATTTTGGCAATTTTTAAGGTAAAATAATTTTATCCTATAGAATTTGGGCGAATCATTTTTAAAATAGTGAATCTCGTTTTTGGAAAAACCATGGAAAATTAGCCCATGAGCTAAATTTAACCCCTAAAATCATCCATGCTACTTTCTCTTCTGCAATCTTCTTCTGCTGGATAAAATTTGTTGAGAATACAGTGGTTGTAGTGGTCTCATGTGCATCCTTTGAACAAAATGTGAAGAGGATGAATTTTACAGTATGAGAGATTACCTTGCGGCACTATTTTGGTGGAACATTAGTCAGAACTACCTATGGTATCCTATAGAGTTGACTCTCCAGACTAATAATGACACTATGTGGCCTAGAATCATAAACAACATAATGTTTCCACATATATGGTTGGCCCAAAACAACATCACAAACATCAATAGGGGAAAAATCACACAGTACGTCATCCTTGAAGGGTTGGATGCCATAGGACATGCAACATTGTTGGTTGACACAGAGATCTCATCCATGGTGAAGCCACCCGATGTTGTATGGCTACGGGTGTGGTGTTTTCAACAACCCCAACTGACCTCAAATAAGATGAGGTTCTTCTGGCTACCACTACCAACAATTAAATGCAATGGGGTCCCCTTCACCCACATATATGAGTGGAAGAGGCGCTCCCCCTCTTCAGGATCTACTGTTTCTTCTAGTTGAATTGTTACTGTCGCGATAGTAGCAGTAGGGTCCATGTCGATGATCTGTCTATTTTCAATATTTTCTGGATCATATTATGAATCAAGGTTCGGTTCCTTGTCTTTGAACTCGACCACCAATTATTGTTTCAAGAAACATTCATCGGTGTTATGCCAGGGGCTTTTGTGGAAGTCGCACCACTTCCCAGTGTAATTCTTCTTCTTTCCTTTACACTTGTTTTCCCATGTCTTGGACTGGTTACCAGAAGGCTGTGAATTAGGTTCATCTTTACCATGTTTTGGTTGTTTCAGATTTGTAGACTCTAACTCCCATTTGTTATGGTGCCTAAATGTTTTCTCGATTTTGACAACATATCATTGGGTAGATCCAAATGATGAGATGTTTAGGAAACCCATTTCGATTTGGATGTACCTATGCAGAGCCCCATGGTATTTCAAAACCAGGTACCACTCAGAGTCTTTGATACCCAGCTTGGTGCACAAGGTTTGGAAAGTATTTGTGAACTCCAACACTATTTGTCTCTTCTCTTTCCATAGTGTGGTCCATCTCATGTATTGGTATTCATAATTATCAATAGGGTAGTTTTGTTCCTTGACCACATCCACAAAAAAATCCCAAGTGGGCTCAACCCCATATATTCCATGTTCCTTTGTGGAACTTTTCCCCCAGTAAGTTTCCCACCAATGTTTGACATAGGGGAGAGTCTTGAGGAGTGTGAAGGTGATCTTTTCCCTGTCGGAAAAATTGTGAATAGAGAAATAACCTTCTAGTAGATTTAACCATTTTTCTAAGGCATCTGCATCTATCTGACCTTCAAATACAGGAATATAAAAATTAACTTGTACCTTGAAGGGAGACGTTCCTCCAAAGTGGTCGCTTGATGAATATGTGCATGTTTCTATCGGTAGGAGTTGAGGGATGTGGGAAAGATTCTCCATCATTTTGTCCCTCTGTCGCACAAAATCTTGCTAAAGAAATAGGTTAATAGAACCTTTTTCTCTGTCGTTTTTCTTTTCTTCTACCATAGAGGGTTTCTTGGGAATGCAAGAGCTATTTTCCTCAAGAGATAAAAGATCGAGATCCAACTTGCTATACTTGGACCTCATCGGGGACATGCACTGAAAAAAATGATCAAGAGCATCTTGCTTTGATACCACTGATCTAGATTATTTGTAAGGTAGCTAGAGAGGTAGTGGAGGGGCCCTCTGGGCCCATAGTGATAATAGTGGAGGTCATTCAATGTAAGGTGGACTAGGTCCACTATATTATTAAATAAGGCCCACTATGGTAGTTAAAT
>SNQJ01S0035102.1:144840-174388 GCA_010110895.2 Picea sitchensis | reverse complement strand
GTTATGAAGAAGTCATCACGCTTTTACCTGAAACACATGTTTTTGACTAGTTTCAGGACTAGCCACAAACTCTATTTTCCACGGAGTGTAACTCCCAAAATACAACGACCCACAAACTTAATTTTTTACCATATATACTTGGATAGGTTTTCTCAATGGCATAGAAATTTCACAGTCTGAATCATTATAGAAAAAAAAGTTATAGCAAAAATGGTGAGCTGACATGTAAATAACATACCTTAGAAAGCACCATCAAAAGAATTTATCCTTCCTTGCATTTCGGCCTTCTTTTCTTCACCTTCCCTTAGAAATTCAGCTTAGACATCCTTGATTACCTCAGACACCTATATATATTCAATATGCTCAAGTGCGATTAAAATGAGAGAGCCTTGCCTCTTATTTATACTCTCCAAGTAGCTTCCTTAAAAACATCTTCTAAGTCACTTTGCCCACTTTCCTTATTTTACGGTTAACCCACTTCTAATTTATCCATTAAATTTATTATTGAATTAATTTATTTTGTATTCACTTTGAATCATAATACACTTGTCACTTCACTTTATTATTTACCTTTTAAAATCTCTTAAACCACTTTGACTGCTTTGACCTTTTGGGGCTTCTAGATGACATATGAGGGTCATCCAACTTCGTAAGGCTTTAATTCTAAAACCGTGAGGAATTATGTGACATTCCACATACCACTAGAAATGAAATGACATGTAATGTCCATCTAGAATATTATTACCTTCAAATATATCAAAAACCAGACCGTTATCCATCAAACAAACTTGGGTCCATTACCCAAACTTGGGTTCTCCAACTTCACATGGTCATAACTCTCTAATTATGAGGAGTTATGTGATGTTCTACATACCACTGGAAATGGCATGACAAGGACTATCCATCTAGGATAGTTTACCTGACAAATTCATTGTCCTTCATCTCATTATTCCATAATTAAGCATGGGTTATCTTACTCCGCAAAGCGTCTTCCCGTGAGGGCTTTCACCATAAGGGGACCAATTTGGATTCCATCCATATTTACTTCTTATAAACCATCACAAGACAATAATGATTCATATTTACATCAAACAATCTTGGGTCCATTACCCAGACCTTTGTGTTGCGGGGCTTTCTTCAAGGGTTGACATCAATGATAACCAACCTTAATCAGCAGTTACTACTAGATCGACTAACATATTGATTCAAATGCAGAAAATACATGAAACATGACATACATTATCATGCTATTATCATTAATTCTTGAAAATGTGAACGCATATGATTTAAACATGCACAACATCAATTAAACACACACAACAACGTTCATACATACAAAATACAAAGTAAATGAAACATTCAATCATAGCATTGTAATTGTAAATAACATAGTGATCAAAACACTTATCTTTTAAAAAAAATTTACATAATCGATTGTAGACAACGAAGGTTCCACCCAACCATATAATTTACTACTCTGATTCTCTCAGCAATAAGTCACCATTGAGCTAGGGCTAAGAGTCCACAAGGACATACAAGCCCTTGTGGGTGTGATTTATAGTCCATTGTAACAACTCAAAACTCATTAAAATCATAGTGGTGTGACTCCTACAACAAGTCCAACAACTCATCTCTCTTTCCCATTAGTCTACACAACCCAAGGGATGATATTTCCTTCTATGCACCATAGTCCCTCAGAAAATATCATCTCCTCCAGGGCCCCATCACAGACCAACTAGGAATATCTCTATTGGGGGCTCCATGAAATCCAACTGCAACAGGAGTTCTCACACAACATTTACAATTACTCTTTGGGTAATTTCTCACCAGAAACCACTCACAGGCATACCAGCCTTATTCTTACCACAATTACCAACTACAGTCAATACATAATATGACTAACCACTCGTTCCAACACTCGACTCAATTTTTCCTCACTTTTGCTAACTGTAAAAATTGTTCTTCCTCCTACTTGAAGTTCCTCTTCTCCCATGCTTTATTGACTCTTTCTCTTCCCCCAAAGATGATTAGACTCAACCCATGTTGTCATAACTGAGTGGGATGACTTCCTCACCCAACCTCTTACATGAATTCAATGATTGAGTGCTTAATAAGTCAAAGGGGTAAATAGTTAAATGACAAATTGATTTATGAAGATGGATTAAGACTCAAGACATATGAAAACCCTTTGAAACCCGCTATTAATCCCCCTCTCTTATGGAATCATGGTCCTCGATTACTCTGGTCCTTACTCGTCTATAGTTGGTGATGTATTTCATTTTATTATTTTTCAATGTACAATGTTTACATATTACATCGTTTGTCCCCCATCCATTCATAATATTTACAGTTATACAATGTTATATCGAGGATCAAATTTGGGGTGTTACAATCACCTCCCCCTACAATTTTGGTTATCATTAATGCACATCATCGTACAAGTGTACATCATGGTTTAATGACTCCTGCAATAATTTCAACCAGCAATATTTCATTCCCTTCAACCTGTGCAACCTAAGGAAGTGTGCCTCTTTATCTGCACTACAGTCCCTCAGACTATCCCACTCCCCCTTTGGGGATCCAACACAACCAGATAGAAAGTCTCGGGGTTGTGTCTCTAGGAACTCTATCTGCAACAAAATGGAATCCTTGTACACTTATGTACAAATGTACATTTAGATCCCTTCAAAAGTTTTCAAAAATATGTGGGTACTCCTCACGCATGGCCTCCTTGTGCTCCCACGTGGCATATTGAGGACTGTAGTAGGTCCATTGGACCTTTACCAGGTTGATGGATTAGTTCCTAAGGAATTTGACTTTCCGGTCTAGGATGTGCATTGGCTCCGCTAAAAATTCCCCTTCGTGCTCCACCTGGATCATAATCCCATCAATCATGTGGTTAGCATCATGCACATACTTCTTCAATAAATACAAATGAAATAGAGTATGAAATCTCATGGTCGCAGGAAATGCAAGCATGTATGCAACTGGGCCTATCCTCTCTAGAACTTCAAATGTCCCATAAAATCTCACTACCAACTTTGGGATAATTCCCAATTTTAGCAATCTCCTTTTTGCCTTTACTTTTAGAAACACGTGCTCTCCCACTTTGAATTATCTGTGTGCTCTACCCTTGTATGCATATTGTTTTTACCTATCCTATGCAATCTTTAAATTGTGTTTTAGCCTTACCATCTACACTTCCATTTCTCTTAGCAATTTCATCCCAATAATGGATTTGCCTGTTCGATTGTCCCATCTTACTAGCATGTTCCCTTTTCTGCCATACAAGGCTTCAAATGGGCTCATCTTTAATGATTATTGATACCCATTGTTATGAGAAAAATCAACCAAATGAGGATAGTCTTCCCACTTGGAAGTTTGATCCATTACATACATTCTTAGCATATCTTCAATTATTTTGTTGATCCTTTATGTCTGGTCATCCGATTATGGATGATACACTTTGTTAAAATTCATATTTGTCCCAAATCCTGTGAACAATCCATTCCAAAAATTGGAAGTGAACTTGGAATCTATGTTAGATACTATTGCCTTAGGTGCACCAAGCAACCTAGTAATTTCCTTCAAACAAATGTATGCAATGTTGGTTTCCTTATGTGTCATCTTGATTGGTACAAAATGTGTAGCCGTTGTAAGCTTGTCCACCATCACCATGATGGAATCATGTTGCCTTACTATTCTAGGAAACTTGGTAACGAAATATATGGTAACAGTCTCCCATTTCCATTCAAGAATAGGCAATGGTTGTAGCAATCGTTTTGGGTGTGTGCTCAACCTTTACCTTCTAGCATTCCATGCATCTAGCAATAAAATTGGCTACATCTTTCTTCATAACGGGCCAAAAGTATTGGCCTCTTAGAGCCACAATTGTTTTCTGATACCCTGGATTTCTAGAATATGGTACATTATGCATCTCTTTTAAAACTAAATTTCTCAACTCTTGAGAATTAGGAACATAAAATTTGTTCTTGTACAAGAGGAGTCCATCCTCTTTTAGCCTATAATCTTAAAAATTTTGTTGTACATTATCTTGTTGTAAGCTTTCTTTAACTTGCACATAATGTTAGTTTGTTGTTATAGTTTCTAAAACTTTTTCTTTTAAATTTGTTCTATACATGCTTATGGTTGTAGTATGCATCTAATGCACCCTCATGCTGAGTGCATCAACCACTTTATTCTCTTTCCTCTTAATGTGATTGATGTCAGAGTCATATTTTTTGAGGAATTCTAGCCATTTGATTTGTTTATCATTTAGTGTCAGTTGTCCAAACAAACATTTCAGGTCACTATGTTTTATCCTCGGCTGAAATTTTCTTCTCATGAGATAATACCTCCACATTTTCAACACATGAACAATGTTTCCAACTCCAAGTCATGTGCGGCATAGTTCCTCTCATTTCCCTTCAACTTTATTGACTCATAGAAAATTGCATGCCCATTTTGGGTAAGGAATCCACCAAGCCCTTCTTTACCTGCATCTATGCACAAAAAAAATCCTCATTTGGATATGCAATCTTTAAGATAGTTGCACTAGTTAATAAATCTTTGAAGTGCTATAAACTCTCTTCCCACTTGGCGGTCCATTCAAATTTAATTCCTTTATTTTGCAAGGAAGTGATTAGGTGTGAAAATTTGATGAAACCTACAATGAATATCCTATAGTAACCAACTATACGCATAGATGATTCAACCTCTCAAATATTCATTGGTGTTGGCCAACTTTTGATTTCTTCAATCTTTTTTAGATCCATTTTTATGCCATCGTCTAAGACAATCTGGCCCAAATAGTAGATCAACTTCTGATAAATAGTGCACTTGCTCAACTTGTCATACAATTAGTGCTCTCTCAACACCTATAGCACCATCCTCAAATGTTTCTCATTCTCCTCCTCTATCTTGGAGTAGAAAAGAATATCATCTAAGAAGATTGAGAAATGTGTCTAGGTAATCTCTGAACACTCCATTCATCAAACACATAAAAGCAGTTGGTGCATTTTTCATCCCAAATGGCACCACCACAAACTCATATTGACTATACCTTGTCGGAAAGGATGTCTTACTAGTATCTTCTTCTTTCATTCTCACTTGATGATAACTTTATCTCAAGTCAATCTTGGAAAATATATTTTCTCCTTTCAATTGATCAAAAAGATCATCAATCCTTGGCAAAGGATACTTGTTCTTTACTATAACCTTATTTAGTTATCTGAATTCAATACATAACCTTAGAGTTCCATCATTTTTTTTCACAAAAAGAACCAGGGCACCCCAAGGTGAAACACTTGGGCATATGTACCCCTTCTTCAACAACTCTTCTAGCTACATCTACAACTCTTTCAACTCTGGTGTTTTCATTCTATAGGGATTCTTGGATATTGGGGTATCTCTAGACATGAAATCAATAGAGAATTCAATGTGTCTCTTTTGTGGAAATCCCCACAATTTCCCAAACACATACTCATAATCTTTCAAAACTGAATAGTCTTCAAGATTTGGTTCATTGTCCTTTGTTGGATCCTCCATATGGGTTTTATATATTTGGCACCCTTTTCTAAAACTTCTTTTCAATTGCAATGCTGAAATCTCTTTAACAAATATAGGCCTTGGAATACCTTGAACTGTCTTTGAATTCCATTCCTCATCAAGGCATGTGAAATCCTTGTTGTAGCAGTCTAGGATAGCACGATGCTTATCCAACCAATCCATACCAATCAAACAATCATATGACCCAAGTGGTATGATTTTCAAATCTAACTTAGTCCTAGCTCAATTCTTGTTCACTACACAATCTTTGACAAACTCATTAGTTATTCTCTTGGTTTCAGTGGCTAGATGAACGAACCAAGACTTTTCATGCTTACATATCTTCAATTTAAATCTATCAACCTTATTAGGATCTATATAGCTATGACTAGCTCCATAATCAATCAAAATAGCTATGGGTTGATTATCAATCTTACCTTCCAACTCGATCATGTGGGATTGATAGTCTACTTGTATAATGTCCAAGGATGCATAAATCCTTCACATGCTCCTACCTATGTCTTCCATTGTATTAACTTATTAAATGTTATGCATATTCTTTGTCATGTCTCCCTTATGATGACAATATGTATACATGTGGTCTCCCTTACTCCCCAACATTTAATAAGCTATTGTCTTAGCCTTTTCCGCAAGGAATATGTCACATTGGGCTCATTTTGTGCTTGTTTACCTTGCCTATATGATTGTAAGTTGTTCCTCGAGAAAGGTAGCTTGAACCCTTTCATCCTCAGATCTGTCTTTCCTTTCTTTTTGTCATCCCAAACTTTTTGAAAAGATGGCCTTGGGGTAAGAAACAGCAAAATTTCGGGGACTCTCTTCTCGTGACTAATTGGGTAAAACAACAATATGTGTGAGGAATTTTATCCTCCATCCAATGCTTGAAGAATTTTTAAATTTATCATAGGATTATACACAAATCTCCTTTCAACATATATATAGGGAGAGGAAATAGGTTGTTGACAGGTTATCTAAGGCATGTGTGCAATTGATGCGAGGTGAATGGACCATCCAGGAAAATATTGAGGGTCATGTCACTAAATTTTATCATACTCCTTTTGATTAGATGTTGATTTTGGGTATTGCTTGATAGTCTTTAAGGAATGTTGATTTATAAATTTTATTTTCACAACATCTATAAGGGGATCGTTTTTTTCGTCTTTATACTGAGAATGTTAGAGATTTTAGAGGGTTTTTTTGGTCCTTTTTAGGGATAAAATACTTGAGTTGTTTTAGGGTTCATGTTTTTGGTAAGGATTAGTGTATAAGAAGAATGTTTTGTCCTTCATGAAGTATGGAATTTTGATTCCATTTGCATCTTTTAAATGTGAATTTGTTTATTTTTTATAAAATTATGATCTTTTTTCCCCAAAAAAAAGAGGGAAGTAGATATTTTGATTATATGAAGAGAAAAAATAATCAAGCATCGATCTTGGAAATGAAAAATTTGTAGCAACCATATGATTTTGAGATTGATGCAAGTGGGTATGTTGTGGGAGCAATCCTTATGTAAGTAAGAAGACTTGTTTTCTACAATTTCAAGTTGTTTCACGAAGTAGTACTGAACTACCCTACATAGGATAAATAACTATATGACCTTGTACAAGCAATGATGAAATTGAAGCACGGTAATGTACTTAGGGAGGATAATATAGGATACCTATGGAGGTACCCAAGGGGGATAACTAATGTAAATTGGCCATAATTATGGAATAGGCCAAATATATAGTTAGAAGGAATAATATAATAATAAGGGCTAGTTGGCATAGACCCCAAGTTATAGTCCTAAGAAAGTATATATACACAAAAGTATCATTGTATTAAAATATGTCGTTGGATGTTGTTTCTTGTATTCTAGAAAGCAAGGCTTGTGGAGTGATTCCTTTCATAATAATTATTTGATGGTGTTACCCTACCCTAAGAGTTATCTTTCTATTGTTGTGTTCTTTATGGTGTGAATGCATTATGGTATTTTTAAACTTAAGGGTTATTCTAAAGTTAATGGCTTATATTTTATCTTTTATCTATCAAGGTTTACTACAAGTGGTATTAGAGCTCTTTCTTGGGAAAAAACTTGGGGAAAAAAACTTTTTTTTGTAGAATTTTCAAGGGGAAAATTAGGATGACATCATTCAAATCCATTTTTGAATATTTTTGTGCAAAATTTGAAGAATACAACTACAAATTTGAGTTCCTCTTGAAAAATACCCATGTTAAAACAAAATTTTATCCAAATTGAAGCTCGAGAAGTGAAGTTCTCATTGATTTAAAATCGGTTATTTTAAGGTTTTTTTGGTAAGAGATACATCAATTATAAAGTTGATATATTTTGATGGAATGCCTAGATTTTCATTAATATAGTGCAAATAAATGCAAAATACATGTGGCATTTCATAATTAGTGTCATAATAGATATTTCGATCAATATTGAGAGAGTTGTGGTCATTTCAAATTTACAGCATCAAAACCCTTGGCACACAAAGCAACTTCATTGAAAAGTAAGGTATTTCTTCAAAACCCTATTTCCCTTTTAGATTTATTGCAAGGAAGATGTATTTTATAGGAAAAGATGATGGTCCTAGTATTGAAGAATCATCAAGGGTTATAAGAAAAAACTCCAATCACATGGAGAATATCTCTATATAAATAATTACAAGATGATGCTACCATATGGTGGGATGAACTTCTAGGTTATGTGTTGGCATTTTCAGATGAGGCATCTGAGAAATTATTTTTAGATATACCTTTGGTCTCATGCTAAGAGGAAGGATCAAGAGAGACATAAGGGCCTATTTAAATGTGACAACTTTCTACTACAAGTTCATTGATGTATTCAACAAGAGAAGGCCATTATTATATAACCCTAATTCCAAGCATTATTTCATCGATGTTGGCTTGGCTAAAAGATTGCAAGTCCCCACAAAGCATATTCAAAGCACACTAGTTGAGGGTGAGAATGTTTAAATTTTTAAAGATTTTAAAATTAATATGGATAAATATGTTTTGCATTTTGAATCTCATGCTATAGATATGGATGATTTGGATATTATTCTTGGATATCTATGGATGGAATTAATTGATACAATTAATATTAATGTGTAAAATAATTTTACAAAGCTTCGGTACAAGAAAAAGAAAATCACAATGCAGAATATATCTCTTACTAAACAAGATGATCCCAAGGGGCCACATGAAGAAGTCCTTACAAGGAAACAAATTCCAATACCTATTGACATAAATATGAGGTTGAATCAAAAGCAAGGCCTACATAAACACAAGAAGAGAATCCCTAGGAAGGGAATAAATATGAAGAATAATATACAAAGTTGCATTCCTTAAAGGAACCACGTGTTGAAGAGTCAAATACCAAAGACCTAATAGGTAAGGTTGTTGCATATCACCACCAACACCACCTTGAGAGACCAATTTCATCAAGGTGAGGTTATGAACATCAGCAAACTTACTTTGGATCAACGTGGAACCAAAAGGATTCCCAATATAGAGGCACATGGAGGACTAAAATAAATACATGGAGATATCATAGTAGAAAAACGACAACATGGAACCAAAGAAGCAACCAAAATAAAGATCAAGGTGGCAAGGAATAGTTGGACCCCATATCCACATTTCCCTAGGATGGATGGATGCTCATGTCTAGTACTAGTTGACTACAATGGTGAGCACATCATATTATATGGTTTCCACTCATGTTTCGAGAACAAAAAATGTGAAGGTGGATGGAATGTAATGTACATAGGGAGGCACTCAATGGGTATAATTAATGTAATGTGGTGATAATATGGAATAGTCTCATTAAGTAGTTAGAAGGAATAACATAATAATAAGGGGTAGTTTTCACAAACCCTATTACCCCTCTTCTTATTAGGGGTACTCAAATGCATTTTGATGAGTAGGACAGTTTGATGAGCAACTAGTTTCATTTTAATTTTTGGTACAGGTTCATGTTTTCTGAGGCATCACAGGTGTTCCAAGGCACAAATCACAGTCTTCAAGGAATTTTGGGGCTATTCATATCCATATGGACCCCCTCAATGCATGTCATGTGGGGCCTTCTTCGGTGCTCTCCTTATTTTGGTCACTTTGAAGTTGATTTGTATCTATTTGAGGGTCTATTTGCACTTAGAATACTTATGGAAATAGCGGGGTATAACTGTAGGACATGAAAACTTTGAGGGGTCAATTAAGTAATCGTTGTTGATATGGAATTTACTTAAAACATTTTTTATGATGTGGACATAACTTAAAGGGTACAAGTTGAAGGCTAATTAGTTGAGCTTATTTTGACGTAACTTTGCTTGTTGAGGGTTTAGTGGCCTATTTTGTGATGTCCCTTCATTGTCATTGTCATTGTCATGGCCTATAGTCATTGTCATGCTTCATGGAGGCCCCTTGACCTGTGATACAGTTGTGGGAATTTATTTGAGACATTATTTTTCATATTATAGAGCATTATACCCCTTTGGAGGGTTTACGTCACTATTTGGAGGATCGATTTACGCCTTTGAAGAGGACATTGAGAATTTGCACATGTTAAGGGAGTGTTTGGAAAGCTAGCATGGTAGCTTGGGACAATATTTACCTTTCTTGGAGGAGATGTCCCTCTCTTGGGGGTTTACTTCATTTTGTTCATTGTACATGTGGCTTGACCACTTTTTATTTCATGTTTGTTTTAGGTTGCTTAGTTGTAATTTTGATTTTCCTAGACTTGATTTAAGGAATAACATGAGAAATTGATATTTTGTTGTAACAGGAAGTTAGGCCTCACTCTATAAATAGAGGATCCATTCCTTATTTTTACTCGTGGTTGGATAATTTAAAGCTCTCTCTTTTGGATCCTAATCAGTACATCTTTATGGGAGCATTTATGGTGTTAAGGGTTCTTTCTTTATGGATTAATGTTGTCAATATTGAAGCTTTTCCTACTTAGTTTCATTTTGGTGCTTGAATATTAATGGTGTAATTTTTAATTCTTCTACTAGCCTTCAAGATCAATCCATTAAGGAGTTACTAACTACTTGGACGAATAAGTTTAGGGTTTGTCCTCATTCYTCCTTGTTGGTTTGGTGAGTATTTGATAACATGCTATGTTTTTCCTTGTGGTTCATTGGCTGAAGTATTAAGTATTTTTCATCAAGTCATAGTTGATTTTGAATGGTGAAGGTTCTTCCCGTGAGGAAACCATTCTTGTAGACCTTGAACTCATTGTTGATCTTGATTTTATGAAGGATTACTTCAACCCTATGGTGCTAGTCTCAAGCCCTAATCCTTTAAGAAATAAGCCAACTCTTATGACGTATTCTTCTTGACTTCATTTACCATTTCATTCACCTTGACTCCATTTCCCTAGATGGATTTGGCATTGATCTTAATATCCTTCCATCACTTATTATAAAAAACCCTAAAAAATCCAGACCTCATTTTACTAAGGCTACTCGCAACTTCACCTTGTGCTTCAATGCTTAGTATTATTAATTTGTTGTGATAGACATCAATACCTTCCCTTTTTCTTGTATCCTTGCCTGAAAAGCCATTTACTTTACCTAGAAAATGGAAACCCTTCTTTTCTCCTTGAAGAGATACCCTAACTTTTTTACCTTTGCTAAAATCTTCTCATCCCTCTCTGATCAAGTTTCTTTATTTCTCAAGCTTGGTTTAGTTTAATTTGGTTTTGACACTTAGACAATTTTCAAGAATCATTTTTTGGCCATCAAAGAAGTTCCCCTTAACTCCTCCAACACATACCAGAGGAGTTCCACTAAAGTCCCCTGATACATCAGAGAGATTCCTATAAAGTCTATCGATATGCATAATGTATCACCATCCAAGTTAATAGTAACTCCTCTTATGCAATAACAAGAGTTCCCCTGAACTCTTCCAGTTGAAATGGAGGAGTTCCCCCAACCTTATCTGATGTGTTGAGCCTTTGACCAATGAACTTATTGAAATCCCCTCTGCTATGTAGGTTCATCCATCACCCGATTTAATTTTATCATCTTCGGTGCGTTGGAGGATTTAACACAAACTCCTATGGTGCAACCGGAAGAATTTACCTCGTCTCCTCCAATGGAACTAAACATTTCACCGGAGCGTATCCACTGATATTGTCCCATACCTCAAACCATGTGCCCATAAGCTTACAAAGTGATTTATGCGACCCTCCTTTTTCACCTTGCATCATATCGCTCATCGCCTTGAGAAAGAAAAAGATATTTTTCCATGCGAGTAAAGATCATACTTTTAGGAAGAACATCATCATCCACTAATGTCTCGAAACCATTTCTATCCCCCTACCCTTGTACCCATGACACTTCTATTTAAACCCTAAATATGGATATGTTTGTTAACCCCATTGTTTATCATTGTATATATATATATATATGTACCTCAATACCACCTGCCAATAACTCTTCCTTCCTGCACCTTGAGTAGTGCTCATCTGAGTTAGCATAAATCACACCCATGAGTGTAGTGAGATTCCTAGCCTTGCATCGATCACCATCAAGCTCTAACCTAGGCCCTTTCCCAATTGAATCCATATCCAAACCATTATCCATAATCACCTTGGTATCTTACACTTAGTTAAAATCTTGAAAAAATCACAGAGTTGGCAAGGTCTCCATCTTAATATTCATTGCATAATCGGTGAAGTTATTGTGTTTGTTTCCAAACATGTCGAAGGAGTTATTACAAACTCTAATGGTATTTATCCTTGATTCATCGACAAATATTAATATAATAAATTTTGATAGCTCATCGAAAGAGTTTACAAGAACCCCTCTAGTACCATGTCAAGGCACTTAACAAAAACACTTCCAGTTGATTGGCATTATTGACAACAACTCCTCCAATGTAGCTGGAGAACTATTATGACCACCAAAAAACTTCTTGATACTTCCTCCATACATAACTCTACATTTCGATGAGGTTAGCATGAACTGTGTTGATATGAAGTCTTGTTTGTCGGCATGCTTAACAAAAACACCTACGATTTATCGGTGGCCTTGGAAACAACTTAGTCGATGTAATTAGAAGAGTTCCCAATAATTTCTTCGATATCACATTACCATCAGCTAACTTATTCATAAATCCTCCAATGAATAACCAAAGTACTATCCCTCTTCAGTGCTAGCTCCACTTTTTTGTATCAGTCGAGTTAACATCAACTTCGTCGATCCACCTAGATTTATTCCCAAGCTAAGATAGTCTTCCTCAAACTTTCACCATGTTCTAGATCATCTTATCTTCTTCAAAAGATGGATTTCTCCCTCAAATTGACTGGAGTGATTCCTCAAGTACCAAACTTAATTTTAAATTAATGGATTTATCTCTAACATCCTTTTGTTGCTCAAATGCTCAAGTTTAATATGTTTACAAGAACTGATGATTCAAATTTATTTTCTTATCACTGGTTTGTGCATTAATTATGATTGTATGTCATAGATTCATATATGTCATTGTGAAAGAAGACAACCAACAAAGTATCCACAACAAAATCTTATGTAAGTGGAAGCCGACAAGAGGGCGAACCTGCTTCCCCAAGGGCATTATATAATGATACTAATGGAATCATAGAGAAAGGGGGAGATTCACTCAAATGGGGTGAATTCTTTTAGATATTCAAGAGGCAAACATTCTTAGTGGAAGATAAAGACCAGGATGAACTCAAAATATTCAAAAATATATGGAGTTAAGGAATGCATAAGGTAGAGGATCAAGTAGTAGTTTTCTCATGTGTAGAAACGATACCATGGATTCTAAAGCACATGGACCTATGCAATTGATTCATAATCAATGCTAAGGGGAAACAAATAGCATCCTTCCAAAGATTTTATATCGCTAAATACTACCATTTGGAGAAGGTAAATCGGTCACTAAATGAGGAACTCATCAACAAGTTCCCACACAAGGCTAAGGACCTATTCAAAATATGGTAAAAGCGAGATAAATATTTTAATATCGAACCATCTGGAAAGTATCCAACCACTGTGCTTAGAACCCCATATCAATACATCATGGATATGCTTTGTAGGCTATATGGGGAGAAATATGCTTCTAAAATATCCTTATCCCTAATGCCCATGATTTACTAGTATGTCAATGAAGGTTGATTTACTACTACTTAACAAAGTCCATCACAGTTGTCAAAGAGATTGAACCTGGAAAATTTCCAATTTTTCACATGTCATCATATCTATTGGATATTATGTGCATGCCAAATCAATATCATAAGATGGATTGGGCTTGGCAACCAACAGACCCGTCTATACATATCTACTACAAGGTTCTTTGGGAGCACAAATATAGAACGAAATACCATAAGATATGTGCCCCAACTCCTTGTATGACAAATAAAGCATTGGCCATAATCTGGAAGATTAGAGGCCAGTGTCTCATGGAGCATGGAACCTATATAAGAATATACGGGGCTACAAAATCTCCCCATTTTCTCTCAAGATTTGTTCCTGAGATATTAGTGCTCCAATAAGTCACATATCATACTATATCCATGGATTCAGGACAACATTTTATCAATACAACAAGGCTACATGGCCCCCATTGTCGTTGTGGGTCAGCTCATATTCATTCGAAAGAATTAAGCGAGCCCAATCAGGGGTGGACACACTGATATCCTTCTGCTTCGGAAAAGAAAGGTTCTGGAGGCACGATCCCAAGAAGGTGGTCAAGAATTATTGCATCCAAATCAAACACACTTGAGAATATACTTTGAATACTTTGGAGGAGGAGAAATTTTACCATGAAGCCAAGACTTATGATGAAATCATTACCAAGTGATAGGTTAGACCTATCGGAAGGATCACTGATGAGGAGAAATCCCCAGAAGAAGCCTGAAAAAGAGACGAAGAAGAGGCAGCAGTAAAAGCATCGGCCACAACTACATCTCGACATTCTGAATCAGCCAAGGAGGAAGAACCAATAGCTGACAAGAAAGGAATGAAAAAAGAGAAGATCTAAAAGAAGAAGGAAGACGTTGCTGAAAAGAAGAAAAAGATCAAAGAATCCAAGCCAAAGGAAGAAGCTAAAGAAAATGCAATGACAACAACAACAAAAGCAGAAGAAAATGTGTTTTCAGAGAAAGTGACATAATATTAAAGAGAAGCAAAGGCAAGGGATAAAAAGGTAGTAGCATAGGCGGAAGAAGTAGGACAAACAAAATCATATGAGGTTGCAGCTAAGGCAGTCAAGGAATAATAACGAAAAAGAGATGAAAAGGATATTAATAACAATGCCTCAGTTATGGATATGAACATTCCAAAAAAATCAACAGAATTTCTTAGCAACCATACTCAATTTGGAGGAATGGAGTTGGGGTTTCACACACCATACAAGCCCAAAAAAGTGGAAAATTTTAAAAAGTTCAAATATGACAAAACAACTGAAAATATTGTGCAACAAGTCAGGAAGGTGTCAGTCTCAAGGGGAAATCCATTACAAGTACTCAAACATACTATTATGACAGAAGATGCCAGTCAATATCCACTCTCCATAACATTTGTTGGCTCTGCCTTCACCACGGCAACAGAGTAGAACCTCAAGAACTTGTTCTGCCAAAACCAAGAAAAAGATGTCAGGATCAAAGAGTTGGAAGAACAAATCAATCAAGTAAGGAAATACAAGGACAGTGTAAAATAATTTAAATCATGTACTGAAATGGTTAGAACAAATCTTGAAGAATCTATTACAAATATGTATGTTCATCTGCACTTTTTCTAGAAGCTTCCAGCCGGTATAATGGACTAGCATAACCGTGTGCAAACCAAAAACTTCCAATTCATCACCATCTGAGAGGTCTTGAATGAAATGAAATGATGGGTCTACGAAAATCCATTTTCTCTAGTAGAACTCCCTCGCCTCTCAGAAGTAGAAAGGAGAATGGATTACACTTCCCTTGATTGATTCTAGCAAGCGGGGAAGAGAGCAAAAGAAGAAACTACAAGCTCACTCATGATGTGTGCCCATATCCACAAAGTCGTACAAGTTTTGACACATAAGTTTTTCCTTCCTCCCATTGAAGAGCTTGGGAAAACCATCTCGATGGAGTAGATCCTCGAAAAATCTAGAAAAACACGAGTCAGAGACGAAAAATAATTGAAACAACTATGAAGGTGACAATTGAGTTAATGGAGAAACACCTTGTCCATTTGACCAAAGTTCATGCTATGATCCAAGCATTCATGGCCACCCTAGCAAAGGATGTGATGACTCTTACCGATAACATAGCCTCACATGAAGCCTCCCTCGAAGAACTTCTATACCGCAGGATCGTATCACTCAATGACCAGTATGAAGTTTGAACAACCTACGTCAAAGATAAAGGCACATGAATATGACAAAATAGAAAGTTTGAATTTTCTATCAATTATATTCTTTTTTTTTTCAACTGTCCTCAGTTTCATCCTCATTCTTACACGTGTCAATAGTTGTTGAGGGGAGAAGTTGAAAGGTTTTTGTAACTTCTTCTTGTGGAATTCAGGAAGACGGTTTCAACAGTTATTAAAATTCTTATAAGTAAAGGAAGGGGCCCATTTTGAAGAGGCTCTTCAAGCATTGTATACTCATGAAACTATTTTTGGAGAAAATGATGTGTTAACTAAAATGAGAAGCCCTTAGGGCCATTTTTTATAGAGATAAGAACTATTTGTAAATTGTTTCTTGTAATGAACTACTTTCAGTAGATTATTTATTGTTTACATGTGTTGTAAGAATATATTATTTCCTATAGACTTTTCTCAACCAAATTGATATCATTTTCACAGCTTTGATATTCTTTCTTATGTTTTATCCTGAGCATATGAGTTGCGTATGTCTGTGATAACATGATTTAGACTAATCTAGTTATGCATTTGCATGCTTGTGTTGTCTAACTTTGTTACTTTGTAATAGCTATCTGAGTGAAGTTATTTGCAGTGATTATTTTTGTTTTCAACTACTCATTTGGTTACTATAAATTTCTCCTAGATAGGATAGGATAGATTAGATTTATTTTTGTAATTAGTTAGATTTCATTTGCATTCAAAAAACATCCAAATCACCCCTCATACCAATAATGGAAGCCAAACCAAAATTCGGATGGGTCTCCTAAACTAAATGGTGCATAGTCTAATTGGGACCATGTACTGGAGAGTACCCCTTGTTGTTGGAGGGAAATTATTCCCCATCAACATAATTGATGCTAGAAGGAGGGTCTGATTTTCCATGGCTAACACAAATCAACTACATACACACATCCAATCCTCTGATAATATTCTCTTCGAACAACGTTTTCCTCCTATCACTTCTAAACATGACATTACATTTGAAGATAGAAACCTCGCATTTGAAAGTGCTACTGGAAGTCTTGAAAATCATCCAAAATCTTTGTATCCCATCCCTAAAAAGGAGTGCAAAAAATCATCGCATTACACACTCATACGCCAAGTTACTTGGCCAATTACCTACAACTTCAACACTCCCCAGGAGGAGAGCCACCCACGTAAGATGACCTGAGAATAGAAACAAATTTCTTGTTGACCCAATGGAAGATTTGATTAAAATTACTCTACAGGACATACATGTACCCTTCAACCATATCCCTCCCACACCTCCTATCCCTACTCCTCCTGATTCGGAAAATAATATTGACGGTGAACACTCAAAATATAATTCTAATGAAATCATGGGTGAAAATTGAAATAGATTAAAGTTACCCCCACCCTGGATGTCCTAAGCTACTTTCAACTTGGTTGAACCTTTGCATGACTTACCCAAATGTCCAGAGAGACTTCTCCCAAATTTTGACCTAGACAAATCTAGCTCACTAGAATATTATGTAAATAAGTTCTTTCTAGCCACCCATCTACTTGACGTTCGCTATGAAGATGTGGCATGCAGGCTCTTTCCATATACCTTTGAAAATAAGGCTTCCACAAGGTATTTCAACCTACCAGCTATCTTCATAACCTGTTGGAATGACTTCAAAAAATCCTTCATTGGAAAATTTGGGGAAGAGAAATATCTTACAACCCTATTCAAAGAACTAGTGGCCTTAAAGATGGAAAAGAGAGAAAGTAAAGGACATTTACCAATGTTTCACTAAAGTCCTCAACAAATTCACTATTGAAACTACTCCTTTTGAACCTTTGGTTGTCAAACAATATACTTCGACTTTACTTCCCTCTATAGGCATGTTCGCTAAATGAGTTGGCAAGGTTACCCTAGCCCAGAATTTTGAGGAATCCAAAGTTTTCCCTTGAGATTATAACTTACACAAAAAAGGTGTTGTCCCCAACACTTCTCTACCCTTTAAAACCAACACTGCTCTCAGAACGATAATTCCTCCCATTCCTACACAAAAAAGGTGTTGTCCCCAAGTGGGTTCTCTCTTGAATGGTGTAGATTCATCCACGATGTACCTCTCCCAGTAACCTTCAAACCAAGCTTTGACATGGGGAAGGGATTTAAGGAGAGCAAAGGTGATCTTTTCACTATCGGAAAATTTTTGGATGGAGTAATAACCTTCTAGCAGATTCAACCATTTTTCTAGAGCATCTGCATCTATCTAGCCTTCAAATAAGGGGATATCAAAATTGACTTTTACCTTGAGTGCCCTGTCATCCAAAGACACAACAACACCTTGTTAAATCTAGAAGAAAATCACGCCAAAGCTAAAACCAAAGTTGAAACTCGCCAACTTAATATTAAATGTTGGTTTGATAAAAATTATGCTGACGATAAAGGCTTTTAGGTTGGTGACCCGGTCCTCAAGTGGGAAAAGTCACATGAAGACAAAGGAAAACATTCAAAGTTTCAACAATTGTGGTTGAGTCCTTTCGTAATAAAAAACAAATATCGGCCTAGTAACCTACCGGTTACAAAATCTTGAAGGGGATGTAGACTTCCTCCCTGTCAATGGCCAAATTTGAAACATTACATCAGCTAGCCTTTGAGGCAACTTTCACCCTTGAACATAAATAAAAGAGTTTTATTTTTTCATCTTTGATTTCCTACTCAGTTTTACCTTACCTTCTGCGCATTTCTTTATTTATTTTATGCTTTTAATTTTTGTTTGTTTTTTATTCCAGTTAGTTCTCTTTTCTCTCTTAAAATTTCTTACCTTGGACTTCTCAGAAAATTTGGTATCTTGGATTTGAATAACTTTTCAGGTATAATACATTGGTATCAAGTGCTTGTAAATTTGTGTTTTGGCTTCTAGACATAACTTCATATCTATCTATGTAACATTGTTGTGCATTATTTCAAGTCAAAACCAGTAGCAAAACATAGGTCAATACCAGACGAGCATTGTACTCTTAAAATGTAGGAAGAGTGATATAATGGTCATGTCCAAGAGAATATTTTGGGTTTGTCTAAAACTAAATGGAAACTGCTTTGGAAAGGCACTTTTAGTACTCAGGGCATGTTTCCCAGGGAATTATCTCATCTATAATCAAGTTGGCAGATCTCACTTTCACAAGTATCATCCCACATGACTTTAAAGGAAAATTAGGATCCCCCCATCCACCTCTCTCTAAACTTAAGAGAATCATATTATAAAGGTAAAGTCTTGGGGGAAGGCATTCTAGCTCAAGTGGGACATGCAATTATCTGCGTTGGGGCTATGGACACTTGATGGCAGCAGAGGAATCCTTGTGACACCGGGGTGACTCCGTCGAAGCTATAGATGCTTGCTCGCAATGGAGAAACACCAAATAAATATGTAGTCAGCTTGTATTTTCATCATTCCTAATGTATCATTTCCCTTTTGTACTTATCGTGCCTTCTCGAAGAAAATATGGTTAAAAGGGTTATATTATGGTAATCAATTTGCTTTAGGCATGGCTCTGATCTCTCCCTTGCATCATACAAACTTGTCTCATCGAAATTTGTGTTTTTGAATACAATGGGACCTACTCTTTCTCTCTTGGGTCATTCACTACCAGTGTTTCCATTCTCAAAAGTCTTATGTTTAGATACATCTTTACAAAGATTCATGGCTTCTCCCAGTGTGTTGCCATTTGTTATACTAGGCATCAACACCTTCCCTTTTTCTTATATCCTTGCCTAAAAAGCTATTTTTTTGCCTAGAAAATGGGACCCTTCCTTTTCTCCTTGAAGATTTTCCATGACTTTTTGATCTTTGTTAAAATATTCTCATCCCTCTCTAGTCAAGTTGCTTTATTTTTCAAGCTTGATTTGGTTTAATCTTGTTTTGACACTTAGACAATTTTCAAGAATCATTTTTTGGCTATCAGAGAAGCCCATTAACTCCTTCGATACATATCGGAGGAGTTCCACTAAAGTCCTCTTATACATCAGAGAGATTCCTTTGAAGTCTATCGATATGCATAATTTATCACCGATAGAGTTGATAGTAACTCCTACAATGCAACCAGAAGAGTTCGCTCAAACTTTGTTGGTTGAACTAGAAGAGTACCCCCAACCTTCTCTAAAGCATTGAGCCTTTGACCAATGAACTTCTTGAAAAACCCTCTGGTATGTAGGTCCATCCATCGCCTAAGTTAGTTTTATCAGCTCCGATGCATCGAAGGAGTTAACACAAACTACCATGGTGCAACTGAAATACTTCCCCCCATATCCTCCAATGGAACTAAACCTTTCACTGAGACTTCACAACTAATCTTGTCCCATAACTTGAACAATGCGCTCATAAGCTTATAAAGTGAGTTTCACGACCTTCCTTTTTCAACTTGCATCGTATCACTCATTTCCTTGAGAAGGAAAAGAGAATTTTTTATGTGAGTAAAGATAGTGCTTTCAGGAAGAAGATTACCATCCACTAACCTTATCATGTACACATGGCGCATTGTATTCCAGGTTGGCATTTTCTCCGTGATTACCCTCTTCAAGTTCTCATCGAAATTTGTGTTTTTGAATATAATGGGACCGAATCTTTCTCTCTTGGGTCATGCACTGCCATTGTTTCCATTCTCAAAAGTCTTATGCTTAGATACATCTATGTAGAGATTCATGGCTTCACCCACTGTGTCGAATTTGTTATGCTAGGCAACAACACCTTCCCTTTTTCTTGTATCCTTGCCTAAAAAACTATTTTTTTCCTAGAAAATGGGACCCCTCCTTTTCTCCTTGAAGAGTTTCTCTGGTTTTTTTATCTTTGTTAAAATATTCTCATCCCTCTCTAATCAAGTTGCTTTATTTTTCAATCTTGATTTGGTTTAATTTGGTTTTGACACTTAGACAATTTTCAAGAATCATTTTTTGGCTATTAGAGAAGTTCCCCTTAACTCCTCCGATACATACTAGAGGAGTTCCACTAAAGTCCTCTGATACATCGGAGAGATTCCTTTGAAGTATGTCGATACGCATAATTTATCACCAATCAAGCTGATAGTAATTCCTCCAATGAAACCAAAAGAGTTCACTTGAACTTTTTTGCTTGAACCGAAAGATTTCCCCCAACCTTCTCCGAAGAACTGAGCCTTTAACCAATGAAATTCTTGAAAACACCCTCCAATATCTAGGTCCAACAATAGCATGAGTTAGTTTTATCATTTCCGATGCGTCGGAGGAGTTAACACAAACTCCTCTAGTGCAACTGAAATACTTCCCCCCATCTCCTCCAATAAAACTAAACCTTTCACTGACGCTTCACAACTAATCTTGTCCCATAACTTGAACAATGTGCCCATTAGCTTATAAAGTGAGTTTTGTAACCTTCCTTTTTCACCTTGCATTGTATCACTCATTGCCTTGAGAAGGAAAATATACTTTTTGTGCAAGTAAATATAGTGCTTTCAGGAAGAACAATACCATCCACTAACCTTATCCTATACACATGGCCCATCGTATTCCAGGTTGGCATTTTCTCCTTGATTACCCTCTTCTCATTCTATGGTTTCAAAAGAAAATTAAGGTTAGGTTAGGGTAAATACACTTGTCTCAATTTTCCTTTTCCCTAGCTCTCAACCTTACTCATCTTCACCTCCATATTTCCCCAAACTTCTTCGAAGCACTGAGCCTTTGACCAATGAAATTCTTGAAAAACCCTTCAATATGTAGGTCCAACCATAGCATGAGTTAGTTTTATCATCTCCGATGTGTCGGAGGAGTTAACACAAATTCCTCTAGTGCAACTGAAATACTTCCCCCCATCTCCTCCAACAGAACTAAACCTTTCATTGACGCTTCACAACTAATCTTGACCCATAACTTGAACAATGTGCCCATTAGCTTATAAAGTGAGTTTTGTGACCTTCATTTTTCACCTTGCATCGTATCACTCATTGCCTTGAGAAGGAAAAGAGACTTTTTTGTGCAAGTAAATATAGTGCTTTAAGGAAGAACATTACCATCCACTAACCTTATCATGTACACATGGCACATCGTATTCCAGGTTGGCATTTTCTCCTTGATTACCATCTTTGCATTCTATGGTTTAAAAAAAAAAATTAAGGTTAGGTTAGGGTAAATACACTTGTCTCAGTTTTCCTTTGCCCTAGATCTCAACCTTACTCATCTTCACCTCCATATTTCCCAATGCTATGTCTTGAAACCCTTTCTCTCCCCTACCCTCATACCCACGACAGTTCTCTTTAAACCCTAAAAATGGCTCTATTTGTCACCCCCATTGTTTGACATTGTGCCTATATTTGTTTTTCCTTGGAAAAAAAACATAATTTTATTCATCTGATGAGACAATATTACATTATGTAGGTGTTGATCACTTTCCATCTGTTTCAAATAGATGAGTTGTCCTTCTGTCATCATTAGGAAAAATACAATGCAATATAAGGTACAAAATATATGAGTCAAATATTTTTGCAGGAGTCATGTGCAGGTTGAGCATGTGAGTGATGTCGTACTGTGCCAAAGAAAGTAGAGAGTCGTTCATCCTTTGAAAAGGATTGTTGCTTTTCCAAAATTTGAGTAGGTTCAAAATTTTGCTAGAAGAAGTTTTATCCCATGGCCTCTATGAAGGGGCAATGGAAAAACTCATATGTGTCTTCATCCTTTGTTTTTGAAAAGTGTCAGGACCCATGAGGAAGTTGTAGTGGAGATTTTGAAAGAGAATCAACTAATTAATTTCGTTCCCTGTAAACATCTTTAAGTGAGTAATTGTTAAGAGTGTCTAATAATCTGAAGATTTCCTCTAATATTGGCTGCAAATAGATGTTATGGCAAGATTGTTGTTTATGAGTCCAATCGATAACATTTTTTGAATCTCCACAAAATTGTAGATTTTGGACCCCCTTTTCCCCTGCAAATTGAAGTAGTAGCTTTAAGGCCAAGAGTTGAGAAAAAATGTTTATTCCTGGTCCTAGTCCCATTTTGATTTTGAGGAAGTGTATGTTGGATAGGTAAAGGGTTGCACCTCCTCCACAGATTTGATTTTTTGAGGCACCGTCAAAAAAATCCCAAGGCTTAGAATGGTCAATGGGAGGGGGGATTAAGGAGCAAATAGGAGGGGAATATTTTTCCTAAGGAAAATGTGAGAGGATTGATAATCCTTGAGCAGCAATGAGTTCAGGAAGGGAAGGTTTGTCTTGAAATATTTCCTTGTTGTGTGCTAGACATATCCCCCAACACATAATAAAAGGAAAACCTTTGATTTTTCTGTAAGGATTATGTTGTGTCCAATGTTGCCAAGTTGTTTCAACGGATGGTCCTTCCCAAGTGAGTCTTTGATTTAGATGTAATGTTATGTCTTGTCAGACATGTTTGGTGAAGGAGTAGAGGATGAAAAGGTGTCTGCTATTTTCATTTTCTCCTTTGCAAAGGGTGCACCATCCAGGTCCTTCAATGCTTCGTTTCCACATGTTGTCCCAAGTGAGGAATTTTTTATTGAGTACACACCACATGAAATTTGTTTCTTTTTGTGGGCACTTTACTTTCCAAAGCCCTTGCCACCACCATAATGGATCTCTTGGTAGTAGTTAAATATTTATTGAGATGTATCCCAATTTTCAAGTGTAGACCATGTGAGGAGCTTTTTTCCATACAAGTTCATCTTCTTCTTCTGTGATGCAAATGTGACTTGATTGGAGAGAAAAAATATAATTGTTCCAGAGTTTTGAGTGTGGAGCATGTTTTCCCAAAGGTTTCTTCTTTTTTTCATCCTTGTTGCCAGATGGTAGTGGTGAGGGGGTCTGTTACCTGTGAGAGGTAGAAAAGACCTTGTTGGTGTAGTTTGTCAATCAGCTTAGGACTCGGTGAATGATTAACCCCACTACCTGCCCAGGGGTCAATTCTTATTCATATTCCATATCCATTGCCCACTCTCCAAGCTAGTCCATCATTTATTACCTGAAAAGAATTTAGGATACCCTTCCAGATAATGGAGCAATTTGTGAGATGTTTTTCTGGTTTTCGAATCCAGTATTCAAGTGAATCCGGTCTAATGTACTTTTGTATCATAATAGTTTTCCATAGAATATATGTGATGAGTAATCGCCAACCAGATTAGGCTACCAAGGATTTTGAAAAGAGGAAAAAAAAAATAGGCCCCATCCACCCAAGGCTTTTGGGCAAGCTAGTTGATCTCATTTGGCCCATGGTGTGGTAAAATTTTCCTCTCTACCAGACCAGATAAAGCGAAAACAGATTCTTCTGGATTTTTCTAGAATGCCTTTGGGGATCCAGGAAAGAGACATCTCCAGTAGACTAGAACGGATGGAAATACCAATTTTGTCCTTCCTACTCATGAAAGCCACCTGTAACTCCATCCTTTTAGTCTGTTTTCTAGTTTTTCTAGTAGCCAATGCAGATCTGACTTCCGATAATCATTTGGTTTTAAATGAAAACCAAGGTATTTTATTCCTTCCTAAAAGTTCTGAGTCTTGTAGGGGAAAACAACTTTAAAAAAATCTTTTGCTTCCTCCTCCATCCGATAAAAATAATTTGTTGATTTCTAAACATTTATGATCATACATGTGGCGAGATGGAACATATTTAAAATCTTGGCCAGTTTATCATCATCTTGGCGTCGACCGCTGCAGAAAAGTAGAATATCATCCACAAATAGAAGGTGGGTGATTTTGTGGCCTGGGGTGATCGAATACCAAGGATATTCCTGGAACAAACCTCGTGGATTAATGATCGGTTGAGGCACTTAGCCACCAAATGAAAGAGGAGTGGTGAGAGTGGACAACCTTTCCTCATACCACATTCAGAGTGAAAGAAAGGAGAGGTTTCCTTGTTTATCAATAAAGTAAAGGAGACTGTGTTTAAGCAGGCCATGATCCATTTGATAAATGGACCTTCAAATCCCAAGTGTGTGAGGAGAAGTATGATGTAGGACCAATTTACTCTATCAAAATCCTTTAACGGGTCTATTTTTAGTATGGCTCCTCGGTATTTGTAGGTTTTTAGGCTGTGAATTCCTTCCTGGGCTACACCAATAGCTTCATGTATTTTTTGTCCTTGTAGAAAACCAAATTGTTCTTTTGAGATTGTGTTTGAGAGGATGGGCTTTAGCCTTATCGCAATAATTTTGGCTATGATTTTGTAGAGGCAGTTGCAAAGAGATATGGGCCAGAAGTCATCAAAAGATTGAAGTTCATATTTTTTGGGGACGAGGGAAATGAAGGTCGAATTTATAGGTGCATATAGACACCCATTTTTTCTTGATTCCTCTACAACCTGTAGGAGGTTCACTCCAATTAGATCAAAGAAATCTACATAGAATTCAATAGTCCACTCGTTTGGCCCTGGGATTTTATCCTTTTTGAAGCTTTGGATTGTTTATTTAGTTCTTCTTCACAGACTTTGGCAAAGATATCTCTATTACCATCCTCATCCACGAATCTGAGGAAGTAGAGTATCGATTTTATAATGTCTACAATTTTTTCTCTTGGATCATCCTTAAAAAGAGTTTTGTGGTGTGTGATCCCTAGAAGAGCTAGATCCTCAAAATAAGTGGCTCGAGAGTCCCCTTGACCTTGTAATTTCCAAATAGTGTTTATGTCCTTCCTTGCTTTTGCAAAGGCATGCAATTTTTTTTGTTTTAATCTTATTTTTCCAACCAGATGGCTCTACTCTTGAGGTGCCATTCAGCTTCTTTATCGTCCAACAGCTTTTTGTGACATGTCTCCAAGGATCTTAAGTTTTCTTTGGTCTCTTATTAGTAAAAACCTCCAACCTCTAATTTGGATATATGTTCAAGCTGGTCTTCAATCCGTCTTAGTTTCGCATCTTCTCTGATACACTTTTCAGTAGCCCAAGTTAATGTCATTTGTTTTAAGCGCTTAAGGTTTTCTAAAAATTGAACTATTGTTGGGGTGTCAATTGTTGGATAAAAAGTCTTCCAAATTCTCTTTGCCAAATTCTAGAAATCTTCATCCTCTAGCCAGGTAACGTTGAACTTGAAAGACTGGTTGGTTTCTTTGGGCCATAATCTAGTTCAAGCCAAATCGGGTAGTGATTTGAATCTCCTTCGTTGTCAATCCATTGTTTTAATTGCAGGGGGTAATCGAAGAGGGATTCATGAAAGAGAAAATGATCTAATATTTTAGCCACCCTGGAAGCACCAGATGGGGAGGAGCTTGATGGGTGGTAGATTTATAAAACCCAAATCATTGAAAAGATGGGAGAACAAGGCAGAAAGGGGATCTGGTCGGGCCGAAGGTCCCCAGATTTTAGCATTCCCAAAGGAGAGGTTTAGGTCTCCTCCTACTATCATATTTTTTGCTTTCAAAAGGTATTTTTTGAAGAATGATTCCAAAAGGGTGGTCCGATCATAATAAGGTCCATACACATTTAGTACCATGAGCTCCATCCCCACTCACTCCAAAAATAGATCTACCCCTAGGCAGGATTCCATCGCCCAAGAGTTTTTTAGCTTGACTTATTTTTTGCACCATCCTACGGCTAGTCCTCCCAAGTGACTAGTTGCATCTATCCCGATAAAATCCCAAAATGGAAAAATGGATTCAAGTGCAGTTGTCATTGTGGCTTCAAAGGACATCATTTCTTATAGTAGAATTACAGAGGGTTGATGAAGAGTATTCATCCTTTTTAGCACAAGATTTTTTGGGGGGGCTTGT
Source organism: Picea sitchensis (assembly GCA_010110895.2). NCBI lineage: Eukaryota > Viridiplantae > Streptophyta > Pinopsida > Pinales > Pinaceae > Picea > Picea sitchensis. Next base: position 147,785 of record SNQJ01S0035102.1, on the reverse strand, counting down.
CAAACCCCTGCGATTGAAAGAGAGGAATTTCATGGGGAAACCCCTGTCAAGGTTTGTGATGCTCTAAGGGCCCCAAAAATTGATCTTTGTCTTCGATATGTGATGTCAATTAAGGCATGATTTTTTTCTTTAGAGAGATGTGAGGAATGACCTCAACCTTTTTTAGATTTATGTATACTCGGATTTGTGACCAACCCAGGCCCTTCTGGTTTTGGTACCAAGATCTTGCAATTTCTAAGGTTAAATATGATAGTTGAGTCCTCGGAACCATTCAAGGAGGGGTTATCGAAAGAGGAGTCAAAGGGGTGCTCGGGAGGCGAAGTGTGAATGTTGATGGAGGGGGTAGGGGGGGGAGGAGGAAGGGGGAAAGAGTGGGAGGGTCCCTGGAGGATGAGAGGATGGGAAAGGGAAGGTTTTGTAAAGAGGGGGGGGTCCAATTTTAAAAATTGAAAAGAGTGAATAAAATTAATGATAGAAAAAAGGACAGGATATGAAAGATTCTTACCCCCCAGTGTATGGAGAGGTAAGAGCGGTTGTTGTCCAGAGAGGGGGTCAGTCACTGAAGAGACTTCCATCTAGGGGGCAGACTTTGGTTGAGCTCCAATCCATGTGGTAGGTTTTCTTCTCTTTGAATTTGGTTGTTTCTTTCCTGAGTATTGTGAGTGATTCATTGTTGAGTGTGAAGAACTGGTGTTGTGATCGTTCAAAGGTCTATGGAAAGAAAGGTTCTGAGCAAGAGGAGAGTTTGATTTTCGACCATGAAAATTTTTTTGACATTCCCTCAAAATGTGCCCATGTTTGTGGCAGTGTCTACAATGGAAGGGGATCCCTTCATAGTCTAATAGTTGTGTGCGAGTGCGTCCACCATCCGTCATCTTGAATTGTTTTTGTAGTCCATTTCTAATATTGAGGGAGACAAGGATTCGATCAACAACCATTTCTCATGTTTTCTTGAAGGATATATTTGGATTAATGAACATCCCTAGTTCATTTCCAATCACTTGGAAACATTTTGTCGACCAATATTGTGGTGGGAGACCTAGGAGGTGAATCCAAATGGGGATGGTGTCCATTCTTTCGGTGGCTGCATCAAATGTGGGTTCCCATTTATTTAGAAGTACTAGGTTAGAGTCGATAATCCAGCTTCTTAGAAGGGATTTTTCGACTAGGCTGTGGTTGGAAAATTTTAGCATAAACCACCCTTTTGAAAGTCAGGTGAGTTGTGGGTGTGATCCCCGCCAAGAATCAAAGACCCAAGATTCCAGGGTTTTGAAACTGAAGTGTCAGTTGTAATATTTTCCCACAAGGGTTTTTTCATCCATGTTTGGGGCTTCCGCCATAGTAATGTCTTGACGGAGAACAATATTTGATTCTACTACTGCAGCCAAAATACACTTGTTCCTTCTGCACTTCCTGTGACTGATACTGGGAAGTGGAGTAGTGTCTGCTACTAGGGTACCAAGAGTGCCCGAGGAGTCACCCAAAACATCAACCCAACCATTTAGATTGGATGGGTCAGAACTAGAGGTTATAAGCCCAATCTCCTATTGAACGCCAAGGGGAGGGGGTATGGCCTGCTCTAGGTCTGGGTAAAAACAGGAAGGGGGGAAACCTTGATCCTAGATAAGAAAACCCTCAGGGGAGGGGTCCGAGGTGGGGATAAGTTGAAGGAAGTTTGAGCTCAGAAGGGGGGGAGGCACCCATAGGTCTAGTGTCGAAGATGGGTTGAGCCAGTGTGGGTCAGGGAGGTAATCATAAAGCGAGGGAAAAGCTGGAGGAGTCAATAGATGGGGGGTTGGTGAATTGGGAAACGAGGGAAAAGGATCAAAAAACATCTTTGAGTAATGTGAGGGAGGGGGGACAGAGCCAGAAGAAAAAGTGTAGTGCCCAGGAGGGATGGGGGAGGTGTCGTTCAAGGAGTTTTGCAATAGGATAGGGTTGGGAGGGTCTGAACCGATGAGATGAAAGAGGGGACTACTAGATGGCGTGGTCCAAGGAAGGAGTTTAGTCGGGTCTGAGGAGTATTCTAATAGGTTGTCATAGTTCTCCATGTTAGCTGACCAAATCGTGGAGGATGTAAATGTCACAGAAGAAATCGTCGCACTCAGAAAAGTGTAACAGTAGAGGAAGGAAGGGTTCCAGGTTAGCGAAGTGTTGACGACCTGCAACACTTTTTTGGGTGTCGGGAAAAAGACAGGGGAAGGGAAGCATCCTAGAAAGAGATAGGAGGTTTGGGGAGGGGGAGTGGAAAAGTGGGGGGATGGGAAAGGGTGGGAAGAGGGAGAGTTATTGCGACCATATGCGAGTTTTTTCATAAAGTCCTCGAGTCTCCCTTCGTGCCTATATATATATATATATATACCTCGATACCGACTCCCAAGAACTCTTCCTTCCCATTGTTAGTGGACAAATCAGTAGGTGCGGACACTAACAGATCTCCCTAGGTCCACCTAGATCTAGAAAAAAACAAGACAGGACACTACTCTTTCCCTAAGTTGTAACCATTGAATCTACTAGTAGAGAGGAACAAGTGACATACCTTTAGATCGCTTCCTTAAGTCTCTGTTGTTCCCGCTTCACTATGGTGCTCTCGTGCAATCAAGTCCCAGACAACACAAACCAACCAAAGTGAAAATAACAAATGTAACACACCCACTACGGCATAATGGATTGTTTCGGCTTTTTCTTTCTTTTTCTTCTTGAGGGACAGAATCCCCGAGTTCCTACGAGTCATAGCCCAGGCTAGGTCTTCCTGTCGGAACTTTCCTCGAGCCAATTTTGCCAGTTCTGTCATTGGAAACCCACCTTTTTCTCCTCAAGTACCAAGCGTGGGCTTCACCTCCATGTGACCGTCGATTATGCCCCCGGCCAAGCCAAGTGGTGCCTTCCTCACTTCGTGACTCAGCGATGCATGAGGGTCGAGTCTTTTCAACTTTTTGAACCCC